>JBBMKE010425552.1:0-10651 GCA_037834125.1 Lippia alba | reverse complement strand
CACTGGTCGGCGAGCGTCTCTGGCCTTGGATCCCTCATCTCTCGTAAGAGAGACTTGGGCCCGCGCTCGAGAGAGCTACTCCACCATGTGCTAGAGATCGTCCAACTAATTTTGGACGTTGCGGAGCTAGGGATTGACTTCATCCCTCGGATTGGTCCCTTTGGAGATCCGAGATTGGACCTCATCGCCCCCTCCTTCTGAGGCATTTTATTGTTCGGCAAAGGAGGAGGAGGGGGTAAATTTGCTTGGGGTTGACCTCCTGGCTCGAACGCTCGGGGAGGTGCCGGTGGTTGGGCTTGCAAGATGTTTTGAGCCGCTTGAAGGGGGTGTGCCTACAGGCCCCCCAAGGGTGGTGCTCCTGCATTCCCTGGAGCGGTAGGGAAGTATGTGTTGGTGAAGTGTTTCCAGGCGTTTTGGGTTGCATGTGCTTCACACTGAGCGTAAATTTCCATAAGTTGTTGGCCAGTCATCTGAGGCATCTCTACCCCTTGAATCTCCCTCGGGAGAGTCACTGGAAGGTGCAGGCTACCCACCTGGTAGGGCTGCACGGTCGGGAGGATGGTGGGCATTACGCCTGGCACCATTCCTTGCGGGATTCCTTGACTGAATCCCTGCATTGTACTGGGATGCATGATGGTGTCGCCCTATGGGGGCATCATCATGGAGACGAACGCTCCAGCGGTTGAGGCTCCTGCAGTGTTGGTAACTGGAGCTGCGTTTGAAGGAGCTGACGGTAGCGTGGGGTGGAGGTTGTTCCCTGGGTTCGCTGGTGGGCCTAGTTCACTAGGCCCAAAGCCGTATCGGCTTCGTCGTCGGCCATAAGAGTGGATCCGGCGACAATTCCGCCCTCTGGGGCGTCCTCTGGAAGCGGGGGAAGGAATGCCCTATTGTCGCCGGTTCCAGATCTAGTTGTCACCATTTTGAATGCTGGGGACTTTCGAATGTGTTTTGGAAAAAGAAGGGGATGAACTGGAAATTGGAAATGGGAGCTAGAAAAGAGGTGTTACTGCTCAACTAGCTTGCCGGAGCTATGGAAGATGGTTTCCCACAGACGGCACCAAAAATGATGGTGTCGGAATTGGCAAAGTAGGAATTCAACACCAATCAAATTCTATTTGTGTGTGAAAGGAAAGACCATCACAAGCGTTGAGCCTCAGGAATTGGGTTCCCGTTGAGCATGGGTTCAACCAGCTAGGGTAACACCTTAGTGAAGAAGATGAAGCTGTAAGAAGCTTAAAGATGCAGCAATGGGGATTTCCAGTTCAGTGTGTATTTTATGCGTGAAGAAATACATTGTAGCAGGTGAAGATTGCTTGAGGAAGAAGATGGATTTCTCCCTATTTATACTTTAAGGGTGAGGGGTATATGGTAATATTACCAGTGTGGTCCTGGGATAATGCTGCCCTAGACACATGTCGAAATGTGAGGGACTGAGAGTGACTGGTAGGTGTCACTTTCACCTTTTAGGCGGTTATGCGTGAAGGTGGTGTCAGCGGAAGTCAAGGGATTATTCCCTGAGCGTTGGATGGCTCGGTTACCTGTCCACGAGCGTGATGACGCTCGGGGGCAAGATATTGCAGGGAAGGCAGAAAAGGCACTTCCTACGAGCGATGAGGTTTCGAGGGTTATCCTCATTAGGGGACTCCCAGCTAGGAGGGTCCCCCTGAGCGAGATGGGCTGCGAGGGACGAGGCTAGGTTTCCCACGAGCATAGCATCCCTGAGCCTTCCATACCAGTGGTGACGGGACCTTGAGGATGCTTTGAGATAGCGACACGTGGACGGCTGAGATCCGATTCTATTTTAGGGCTATCATTTGCCCCCCAAATTCTTCAGTGGAGCTTGAGCGCACTGAGGAATTTCTAGAGTCTTTTGAGCGATGCTGAGAAGGGGGAAAGTCAGATTTTTCCGCTGTAACTCTCGTTGAGCGTTTCTGTAACGATCGCTTTTCTGAGGTGCATTAAATGCAGTCTTGTCCGTGGACACCTTTGTGCAGGTGCATTAAATGCGGAATAGAGGCGTGGCTGCGTGAGCATAGGGACTTGTGGGCAGTTACCAAAAGTGGGGTGGTTTCTTAGGCGGGAATGATTATTCCTTTTAAATCCCCACCCAAACTTGGCAGATACGTATCCCATATAAATAGGGATTTGATGGTTCTTTTTGCCTTTTACGCATCCTAAGATTTCCAAGAGTCCATATTCTTCTGCGCATTACCTCCATCTCCGGCGAGTTTTCAAGTCCTCCGATCAAAGGTACTGACTTCTGATTCTGTTGATTCTAACCCTTAGATTTTAGGTGGTGAGAACCGTCAGATGTGGCCTTTGGCTCTCTGGGACCTTAGACGTTTTGAGGTCGCCTTTTCCATATCTTCTAGTTCTGGGCAGTGGGTGTATGCGTGTGTAGGGGGTTCCACAGTGCTTATGCAGAGCGGTGGTTAGAGTTTTTTAGGCCTCTCTCTTATTGGGTGTTTTGGGTTGCTAGTGTGTGAGGACGACTTTGTTTGCAAGCCCACTGTTTGGCTTCTGTACTCTTTTGCGACATTTTTCTTACCACTTTCAAGATTCCAATGCCGATAATTTTGACATTGCAGGGAATTTTTAGGCTCATGGCCGGGAAAGCTGCTTCCCGATTGGCTGCCCTGTTCAAAGCCAATGCCCCGAGCACTTCCTCCTCAGGGGCTCCTCAAGTACATATGATTCAACCGAGAGAGGAGCCGGAATGGGAGGAACCTCCCCAGAATGTCCAAACCTCTAGGCCTCCAGGGGAAGAAACCATGCCATTTCTGGAAAGAGAGCAAGCAGACGATTCTTCGTCCAGTTCAAGTATTTCACTTTCCTCCCAGCCCATTTTTAGCGATCAAGGAGCCGTTAGAGTGGCATTCAGATCCTTCCAAGAAATGGAAGAGATTGAAGGATTTTGTTCCCATCAAGGGCAAGGGGAAGAAGTTGGTAGTGGGCCCCCTCGACGACGATGATGGGTTTACTTCCTCATTAGAGGAAGACACATTCTAGCGGTTTGAGCATGAGGGAGATGCCAATTTCCAGAGGTCCCCGAGGGAGGGGCTGATTTTGTGAAGGGGGGTCCTTCCTCCCAGACGTTAGGCTCCCGATTAGTGGATCTGGCCCAGTTTGCGGGAGACTATAGGGCCTTGAACGAGCAACCCATCGCGGAGGTTTCTACAGATGCAAGCCACTTTTTAGTTGCAGTAAGTCCTTTACTTTTTTGGGCCTTATGAGTTATATGAGCTCTTGTTTTTAATCTTATCATGTGTTTCTTCACAGGAAGTGCTCCCGAGACTTAAGCACCTAGAGAGGCGGGTGAAGGCCCACGCGGTACGTAAGGTCAAGTACAAGAGGCTGCTTCGTCTCTCCGATCCTGCCGCCTTGGTAGAGCGGAACAATGACTTGGTGGCCAAGTGTGGAGCACTGAAGAAGCAACTGGAGGTTACTAGAAAGCGCCTCGAGAAGGCCAAGGATGACTAGCGGAGGGTTACGAAGACGCTCAAGGACGAGAGGGTAGAATGGCGTAAAGAGAGAGGGGAGCTGCTGAAGATAAACCTAGAGCAGAGGAAAAGGCTGAGGGAGGCAAGCTCCTCGCTGGGGGATATCTACCATCGTTTTGAGACCATGGAGGTCCGGGCGGCTATGGATGGGGTTGCTAGATTCATACGCTCTAAAGCCTTCGAATTCTTGGCCAACTTACATTGTTTCCACGTCACCCGTCGGTTCTTCTGGAGGGACGAAGGGGATTTGGCAACTGATCAAGTTAGGCCTGACGCCATCTTCCGTTCGCGAACATCCCGAGCTAGACATAGAAAAGGACGAGAACCTTCAGCCGATCCCGGGGGTGAGAAACCCCTTATCCGAGGAGAATAGAGTTGAGCCACTATAGGAGAAGATTGTGCAAACCCTTCAAAGGGAATTCATGGCCACGAACCGACCTCAGCGGGGCGTCTGACGCTCGATGTGGATGAGCTAAGACCTTTGAATCCAGTTCCACTGGCTATCGCCCCCCCTGAGCCTGAGGGATCTTCGTCTCCTATTGCACGCAATAAGGTGGCAGCCCTTAGCATTCTCCTCAAATGAAATGCATCTTTACCTGCAAACTTCGTCATGTACTTGTTGCAGGCAATGCGTGCATCTTCCAATGCCTCACTGGAGAATTTTCCTTCCAGTGCCTTTACTTTGTTTCCCAAATACTCCTTAGATACCCCCTTTTGTACGCTCAAAGCGATATTTTATAGAGATGGTTCCTTTTGACTTAGTAGTTGACCGTTCAGGTAGGAAGATAGTCTCTGTCTTGGCTGACAAATTTTGTTCATTCGCTGTTTTGCAATGTAATCCTTCGTATGTATCTTGAAGAACACCTTAGTAATGAATGCTTCCCTTTTGGCTTGTAGATATTGTGGAGTTGTTATAATGTCTCGCTTTGAGTACATCTCCTGGTGAATGTTGCACCTTTGTTTGTTGCATGTTGAGAGAATATGGTTTGATGTTGTAGGCTAGCGTACTTCTGCATGTAGCATACTTCGTGAGCTTTTATGTACTTATTGTAAAGAATGACTGGGATGCTTGAACTTGTTGAATGCTCCTTATGTATGAGCTTGGTTGACCGTCCGATGGCCAAGATGATTGAATTTACTTGGTAGTTAAAACTTCTCGAGGGATAGTTGAGGCTCGAAAGTGTGTCCGCTAGGGACCCTTAAGCCTAGCGTCCAGAAATAAGAATACCAAATTGCATTGAGGTAGATCCCATCATATAATAAATAGAAGACCAATAAATGGTTGAAAACCTTGAACCATAGAAATCCTGAACTTAGTAATTACTGTGGAATTAGCTAAGTATTTTTTAGAAAGAGTCCAACCCGTCAAAGGGTTAGAGGGGTGAGCGAACCATTTTCTTGTTGAGCGGTGGGCCCCCCAATAGATAACAGCCTAATTAACAATTAGATTTCCAATGCAGGCGCCAGACCGTCGAAGGTCCAGGCCTCAAACTGTACAACATTCTGTCGAAAGACCTATTTAAGTGAATGAACCGCCAATCCGTCGAAGGATTAAGGGGTTGGGCTATCACTAGTCCATCGAAGGATTAGGTTATAAGCCAAATGCTGGCCCATCGATGGACCCATACACGCTGTCAGACTCCATTCCATCGAAGGATTGGCTGCCGCAGAAGCGCTAGTCCGTCGAAGGACTGGCCTCAGGGTCAAGCTCTAACCCGTCGAAGAGTTGAGCGTAGAGTCGCAGATAAATCTACGAGGGGATTTGGAGTGTAAGCCAGAGACGAACTAGTTAGCTCAACCTGCTTGGGGTCTGTCCTACCGGGTCCGCTCGTTGCGAAGGATGACGGTGGTGACCCCGAGGTACCCATTATGGAGAATTATATGAGGACCTGTTTGAGCCATGCAAATGAAACAAGAGATAAAGGAATGCTCAAAATTTATTAACGTCCGTTAACTTGTCATCTTTATTAATTCAAAGGATACAACGGGCCCCGAGAAAAATGATACAATGCTTATACGTAAAACCTTCTAAGGTTGCAAGCATTCCACGGTCGGGGGAGGCACTCACCTTGCAAAGTCTCTAGCAGGTAGGTGTTGTTTGCTCGTACCTGTATAACTTTGAAGGGGCTTTCCCAGTTTGGGTCTAACTTACCCACGTGTTTGGAGACTTCAACTTTCTTGAGGACTAAGTCTCCCAGTTGGAAAGTCCTTTCCTTAACACGTTTGTTGTACTGCGAGGCGACGGCAGCTTTATACTTATGGATACGAGCCCAAGCGGTGTCTCGCTTTTCGTCGATTAAATCCAGCTCTAGCGCACAATTACTCTCGTTAGCAATAGGCTCAAAGTAGGCTACGTGTGCAGACTCCTGGGCGAGTTCTGCAGGTATCATTACCTCGGATCCGTAGGTTAGAGCGTAAGGCGTCTCGGCCGTTGCCGCTCATGGGGTAGTGTGATACGCCCAGAGGGCTCCTTGGAGTTCTTCGGCCCATTCACTTTTCTTACTCTCAAGCATCGTTTTCAAATGTTGGAGTATAGTCCGATTGGTTACCTCAGCTTGACCGTTAGCCTGCGGATGGCCGACGGAAGTGAAGTGTTGTTCAATGCCAAGTTCATAACACCATTCTTGGGTGTCTACAGAGATGAATTGGGACCCATTTTTCGAAATGAGTACCCTCAGAATACCGTACCAACAGATAATGTTTTTCCAAATAAAGTCCCTGACCGTTCGAAAAGTGATTTTGGCCACGGCTTCTCCCTCAGCCCATTTTGTGAAGTAGTCTACCGCTATGATAGTGAAATTCCGCTGTCCGACCGCCATAGGAAGGGGTCCAACGATGTCTATGCCCCACTGATCAAATAGCCAAGAGACATCTATAGGGATCATTTGGGCGGCTAGGAGTTAAGGGACATTTGAGTGGAACTGGCATTTTGGGCATTTCTTGGAGTAAGTGATGGCATCTTGTAGGATCATTGGCCAGTAAAATCCTCTCCTTAAGATCTTTTTAGCCAAGATTCGACCGCCAGAGTGATTTCCACAACTGCCCTGTGGACGTGTTCTAGAACTTCCTTTGCCTGTGAGGGTCTCAAGCACCTCATTGGTGGGCTTTGGAACGAGCGTTTGAAGAGTCTTCCCTCGCTGTCAAGAGAAAACCTGGGAGCTTTATTCCTTATCTTTCAGGCCTCAATTTTATCGCTCGGGATTATTCCATCCCTGAAGAAGAGAATGATCGCGTCAAGCCAGCATGGCTCGGAGGCATCTATCATATTCACTTGCGCTGAAGGTTACGCTTCGGATATCAAGGGTTTTTTAGTTCTGAGGAACGTTACTTTCCCCTCGCAGGTTCCGTCCAGAGAGGAAACGAACTTTGAGAGGGCATCCGCACGCTCGTTCTCCGCTCATGGGACTTGTACCAAATAGAACTCTTTGAACTCCACGATGATTTCCTTGGCTTTTGCTACGTACCGCACCATGGTGGTTTCTCGAGCCTCATAAGTTCCTTCGATCTGGCTTGCGATCAATTGGGAGTCAACGTATGCAGTTACTCTGGACACTCCATTCTGGCGAGCGATTCTAAGTCCTTGGATTAGTGCCTTGTACTCGGCTTCGTTATTGCTTGCCTGAAAAGCGAGTTTGATTGCAAAATCCAATTCTATTCCTTGGGGATCCTTGAGAGTCACCCCGGCTCTCCCCTTGTGAGGTCAAGGAACCTTCTGTGTGCAATGATCATAAGCCCTTGTCGTCAAGCGTCGGGGTATCCATCCCGAAGCGTTCCACCAATAAGTCCGCGACCGCTTGTGCCTGTATAGCGGTGCGTGGCTCGAAGCTGATGTCGAACTGGCTCAACTCTATAGACCATTTAATTAGTCTTCCGGAGACGTCGGGCTTGGCTAAAATTTGCTTAAGGGGCTGGTCGGTGAGCACAGTGATAGAATGGGCCTGAAAGTAAGGCCTTGACCGTCGTGAGGCATTGATGAGAGCGGAGGCGAACTTCTCAATTTCTGTGTAGCGTTTCTCTGCACCTTGCAGCGTTTTACTAAGGTAGTACACAGGCAAATGCTTACACTCCTGTAAGGCCACCAGAACGGCGCTCGTAGCCTCAGACGAGACGGAGAGATAGATGAACAAATGCTCTCCCTCCACGGGTTTGGTCAAGAGCGGGGCACAAGAAAGGTAATGTTCCAGGCTTTGGAGTGCCTCTTCGCACTCTTTAGTCCATGCAAAATTGCGAGCGTTGCGCAAAATTTTGAAAAAATGGAGATTTTGGTCGGCTGACCGAGAAATGAACCTGTTGAGGGAGATGATTTTCCCCAATAACACTTGAACTTCCCTCAAGTTGCGAGGGGAAGGAATATCCAGAATTGCTTTGATTTTGTTTGGGTTGGCCTCAATCCCTCATTGGCTGACCACATAGCCCAGGAATTTTCCACCTCGAACCCCGAAGGTTCATTTTGAGGGGTTCAGCTTCATTCCTTATTGAAGGAGGATGTTAAATGCGCGACGGAGGTCGTCGAAATGGGAGCCCTGACGCTCACTTTTGACAATCATATCGTCCACGTAAACCTCCATGGATTTCCCGATTTTTGGTTCAAACATGCGGATTACGAGGTGCTGATAAGTGGCACCCGCATTCTTGAGTCCGAAAGGCATAACCAAAAAGCAATAAATACCCATATGGACCACGAAAGAGGTTTTGGGGCGATACTCTGGAGCCATGAAAATTTGATAGTACCCCTGGAAAGCGTCCATCATGCTCATGAGTTCGCATCCAGCGGTTGAGTCTACCAGCTGATCTATCCGAGGCAGAGGATAAGGATCTTTGGGGCAGGCCTTGTTAAGGTCTGTGAAATCATTGTACATTCGCCACTTGTTAGCGCTCTTGGGGACGAGAACGACGTTATAGAGCTATTCGGATACAAGATCTCTTCAATGTATTGAGCGTCCAGGAGTTTGTTGACCTCCTCCTCAATGACTTGCTTTCGGAACCTGTGGATGTCCCTCTTCTTTTGCGTGATAGGTTTGAAGGCAAGGTCCACATTGAGCCGTTGAACTATGATGCTCGGATCTATGCCAATGAGGTCTGAGGCTTTCCAAGCGAAAACGTCCAAGTTTTCCCGAAGGAACTCAATCATCATAATTTGCGCTGGACCGTTGAGACCCGAGCCTATCTGGGTTGTTTTCTCGGGATTGCCAGGCTCCAATTCAATGGTGATATTTTTCTCAGTTGATTCGATCCGAACTTCCGATCGGAAAATTTCGAGAGCTCTCTTCTTTCCTGTGAGGCGGTTGTCTAATTCCGCTGAGCAGAGGTCTCCTTCGCTTTTCGAGGACTCTTCCACTGCCCCCAGGGGTCCCTTGCTCGTGGCGGCTTTTGATCCCCTATTTTTGTTTTTCTTTTTATACAGCTTGGCACGTTTGTGTTCGAGACCGTCCTCGTCGAGCTTCGGAAAGTCGACGGTCTTCTTCATGGATCCCTGTTGAGCGATCGGTTTGGGCTTATGACTCCTCAAAGACAGAATATAACATTCCCATGCCTCATTTACGTTACATAAAACTTCTCCGGTTCCCTCGGGAGTGGGGAATTTCATTTTCTAGTGATAAGTTGAGATCACTGCCTTAAAGTCTAGAAGGGTCGGTCGTCCGATTATGACATTGTAAGGGAGATCCACATCAACCACTGCATAAAGTACGCTGAGGGTTTTACGCTGCGGGGCACGACCGAAAGAGGTGGCTAAGCGTATTTGACCCCAAGGGGCAAGCTCGGAACCCCTAAAGCCAATGAGGGCTGTTCTGAGGGGTTCGAGGGGGATGTTAGTTAGTTCATTTTTTGGAATGTTGAGTAAGGTAAAACGTTTACAGAACTTCCATTATCAACGAGCACTCTTTTTACAGCATGGTTATGGATATCTAGGCTAACCACCATGGGGCAGTCAGATGAATCACCTACCTCATGGGGAGTTACAATGTGTTCTAGATCTTTGTCTGTAAAGCCTAAGATATCATTTTCTTTTGAGTGTTGGCTCGCTTCGACAGAGTAGATGGTCTGGACTATTTGCAACCGTTGGTCATAGCTCCTGACTAAGCGTCGGCGGGAGGCGATGGAATCTCCGCCGGAGGGCCCCCCAGCGATCATGTGTATGACCGCGAATGGTTGACTTTCCAGTTTCGGGGCCTTTTGCTTTCCTCGGTCGCTCCTCTCATGCGCTCTTTCAGCGCAGTGCTCGTCATAGCGTTCCAGGGCTCTCACGAACTTTTTGAGATGCCCCCCAGCTATCAATCTTTGAATATCTGCCTCGAGTTGACGGCAGTCATTTGTGTCGTGGCCTTTCTATTTGTGAAAGGCACAATATTTTCCTGAGTGCTTTTGAGCCTCGGTTTCTCTCATCTTCGATGGACGCTTGAAAATCTTTTTGTCCGCCAAGGCATAAACTTCAGTCGCAGGCCTATTGAGGGGAATACGCTCGCGGTCATGCCTACGATGGGGTGATGTGTTTCTCTTGGGTGGACTTTGGCGGTGATGGGTTTTGCTTCGCTCACTTCTCCCTAGGGCTCGGACCATTGGAGAGGGGTTAGCCATAAAACGTTCCCTGGCTTGATACATGTCTTCCAGAGTAAAGTGGGAGTCAGCGATCTCCCTGAGTTCGAGCATAGTTCGGGGCTTTTTTTAGACACTTCTTCGACGAACTGTTTGCTCACATAATTCTTCATATTGATCGTCTGGAAGAGCACATGCCTGATGAACTCCATAGAAGGCCGCTCGACTTTCAGGACCTCCTTGTTGAAGCGGCCCATAAATGCTCGCAGGGTTTCATTGGACCCTTGGATCAGGCTATAGAGCACAGTGGCGTCGGGAGCGGGAGCCTTCATGGAGTTGAAATGGCTCAGGAAGGCATCAGGTAGGTCTCTGTACCCTCGGATGGAGTGAGCTGGCAGCTTTTTATACCACTCCTGTGTCATTCCCGCGAGAGAAGTTACGAACAACTTTTCCCAATAGTGTGAGGGGTGGGCATAGAGATGCACGAAGTGGTTGAGATGTTCTAATGGGTCGGTGGTCCCATCATACCGGTTGATCGCTGTCGGAATTTTGCCTTTCCTTGCTCGGGTATTGAGAACCTCATCCACGAGCGGTGACATGTCCACCAAAGGCCTACA
>JBBMKE010425516.1:0-10653 GCA_037834125.1 Lippia alba | reverse complement strand
TTAACATCTTACAAAACGACTCCTCAATGTTCTACCACCTTACAAAACGACCCCTGTATTTCTTGTATATAACAAAATAGTCCCTACAGGAGTTAACGGAACCCTAACGGAAGGTAGAGACCTCAAACGGAATCAAACTATAGGGACTAATATATAAAAAATAAAAGAATAAGTTCTGATTTGTAATTATGGCTAACTGCAGGGTACCTAGATGTAATTTTCCCTAAATCCTTATCAAGAAAACTGGACTGTTGACGAGAACTTCACCATCTTGAAAAACGAAAAGAGTTTCAACCGAATTCATAGCTGTCCTATTTTCTTTGAGGGTGCTTTCTATTACCTAGACTGCCACGGAAATCTTGGAAAACTTGAAATATATGAAAAAAATGAAGAATATTACGAGGCGATCAACTGGGATGTCTTGGAAATGCCCTTGAATTCCAGGGATAGATGTTCCGAGTTTTATTTTCTGGTGGAATCCGGTGGAAATCTGCTCTCGGTGTTTCTGTTTACAGGTTGAATCGGACACAAATGGTTTGGGAAACTGTTGTGAGTTTGGGGGATTACGCATTGTATCTGAGCCGAGCGTCGACGATCTCGGTGAAGATGAGCCCTGGTTTAGGGAACAGAATTTATTTTCCTTGGGTTCGTGATTCTGGAATTGCCTACTTCTCTTTGGAAACAAGAGGATGGCATTTTTCCGGGGGTGGGCACTCATCGCGCGACCTTTATGGTATAAAACTACTCTGCAACTCTTGCTGGATTATGCCCGAACCTGAAGTATACGATTATTCGTGAGCACTACCAACACAATTTCCTTTGCTAAAATTCATGTACCCATTTATATGTTTGGTCAGTTATTACGAAAAACTTATAGTAATTTGAATTAGTTTATTCTCATGCAGTTATTGAGAAAACGTTTTGTATAGAATCAAGTGTATAACTTTTTGTATTAATGGTAGTTTATATCTGAAAATTTAAATATGGACTTTTGATTAATATTATTCGAACACAAAAAATTTTATTAAATTATTCGAGCATGAGACTTAATTTGCTAAAGATGATATCGTGTCGCATAATGCATTGAATATGCACAATTGTTTCTGTCTCTGGATAATCAGACTGAAATTTTTTTATTATTAGCAACTTTAATACTGATCATGTTGATTTTAATTTGTATAAGCTTGAATACATTTGAGATGATTGACATTTACTGAACCTGCAAATTATATAATTCCAACGATTAAAATTTCCGTGTAATTTACTTGTTGAAATATATACATGGCACAAATTATAATTTTTTTAATAAATAATGTGTTTGACATGACTCACCCCAACTATTATATTATTATTATTTTTTTAACGGTAAAATATTATATTATTTGATGTATTGAAACTTAAACAAACCTTCTAATCCCGGTCTATTACATATTTCAACAAAACGATTATTTTAATTTCAAAATTGCTAAATAATTAAGTGTATTTTTGAAATCAACGACCCTTTTAATTTCAAATTTTGCGAAAATAGTTAAGTGTATTTTTTAAATAACAGGACAAAATCATGACGGAAGTCCGACGGAATGAAGAAATTACTAATGAAACATAAATAAGAAGGACTATATTATAATTTCCAGATATAGATGGATTGTATTGTAATTAAGTCTAACAGCGGGATAGGAACAATTACATCTAACTACCCTGTTAGATAGGATGATTACAATGCATTCCATTTCTATTCGAAAATTATAATTTAATCATTATGAGTCGTTTGTGATTCCTATATTCCGTTAGGAGTCGTTGGACTTTATCCCCAATGATGTATTATTATATGTGTAATAACTAAGAATCTAACTAAGAATCGTTTTATTGAAATGTTCATTTGTAGGGATTGAGGAGGAAAAGAAAAGAGAGAGTATTTTTCTTTTGGATAATAATCGAAAAGGAAGAGAAAGGAATTGATGTGTTATTTGGAAAGAGAAAAAATAATGTAATAAAGAAGATCTTATTCTATAGTGAATTAAACTTTAGAGAGAGTGAAGAATGCTCCAAAAGTGTAGCCTAGTAGGAAAAAAATGCTGGGGATCCGCTCCCTTTCTTCCGAGAAAAGTTCCGGTTTACATGTAATTAGTTTAAGTTACAGAAATTCATTGAAAATCTTAACATCTTCATTTCTTTCTGTTCTCTTCTTTTTCGAAGAAGGAAAGATCATGGCAACCGGCGATAGTAGACGAGTAGCGCCGCCAGCAGGGCCGTGGCCATGGCTGGTGTACTACCACCATAAAGATCATAAACACCAAATGTTCTGCTGCAACGTCACCGGAGATGGTCCAGCCAAGAGATATCGCAAAAAAATTAAAGCTTTGCACCACAAAGAGGTTCTTCTATCTTCTTCCCACGGTTGGTTAGTTCTCTACGACGACAAAACTAAGCTCTTATCTCTCTGCAATTCCACCACTTTCGATGCCGCCATAACCCTCCCAAAGTTAGATAAACTATGGAGTCCGTACAATTACACCATCGATAGCTGTGTACTCCTCTCGTCCTCTCGGAATAGTACCTTGCGAGATTTACAAGTCGTAATATTTTTTAAAAGTGTTTCATCCTTGGTGCACCTCCGGCTCGACCCCGGCAGTCAGGGGTGGGAGGAAGTAGGATACTCGAGCCAATTGGAAACCCTAATCGATGAGGAAACACACAAAGACCTTACGAAAACGGGGCCTTTGTTTTTTGGCGGGGCTATTAGCTGCGGCAGTAAAATATATGCGAAACTCGAATTAACGGGAGGTTATAAGTACTATTACATCTGGTCGATCGAGTTGGTCCGAAAACAAGAGGAAGAAGAAGTTGTTTTGTGGAGATTGGAAAAGGATCACGATGTGACGGCCATCACTAACAAGGTTTTTTTGTCGGAATCATATGGGGAACTCTTCTTGCTACGGACTGATACGATTGAGTTGTGTAGGTTGAAAGTTGAAAGCGGGGTTTGGGAGAGAGTGAAAGTCGTTAAGGATAGAGCGTTTTTTCTTGGTAAGACATATTGTTTGTCGTATCCTGCTTTAGAATGTGGCGGTCGTGTATACCGCTGCACGGAAAGTGAAAGTGGAAATCCGAGATTGTTGCGTTATTACACTATGGAAGATGGTGGTAAAGTTGATCTCCGGCCGCTTCCCGATTTGTCCATGTCGTCACTCCCTCCTATTTGGATATTGCCGACAGCTCCTCTCAGGTAATTATGCATATGTTTAATTTTCACATTAATTTGATGGCAATTGCATTATTTATTTGGCGGATTATATCTATTCAGATCAAATAGTGCATGAAATTTTGAACTTTTAGAGTTATAGACTAGTTTTTTCATCGAAAATTATTTTGTACAAAAATTAAGGATTAGGGTGATTAGTTGGTTTACCAAAAGTGCAATTTGTTCAAGTATATACTCTCTTTATTACAATACACAAGCATGAACTTATTGTGTATTAGCCATGCATGATGCAACTTCTTCTCCAGGCCGGAAGATGATCATGATTGCACCCAAGATGACAACAAAGAAGGAAGCTGCAGCACAAGAGCAATTCAATTGTTGCGTAAAAATAGCACATCAGAGCAGGATTTGGACACGGATGAAAGACAAATGTTGATCGACCTACCATCCGATGTGTTGGTACTAGTCTCCAAGCATCTCATAATACCAATCGACTACATGAACTTTCGAGCTACGAGTCCAGTCAGCCGATTCGCCATTCCTCCTATAAAATGGAGCAATCCTCTATCCGGATCTGAAACCAGTCTCTCCGTTCCGCTCCTCATGTCTGCCAACTACAAAAATGATCAACACCTCTATGAATTCGTGGATCCGAGACCGAACAGTAATAAATGTAATAGTTACCTGATGAAAATACCTAATTCTCTTGAAAACAGTGCGATTTGTTATTCCAGTGGCGGATGGGTGTTAACATGGAAGGAAGGCGAAATATATCTCTACAATCCATTCACGGGTGAAGTTATCAATGTCACAGCAGGCACGGGCTGCTGGGTCCCGGAATGGACTCATAGCTTATTTTTCACACCAAAATCGGATGGCGAATATTTCGACGCCTTTATTGGCTTCCATTTTTGGGATAAAACTGCTGTCGTCTTCACCTTGGCTCCTGGTGACGAACACTGGACTTTCGACCGAAACTTTGCCCGCTTAAAAAGCAAAAGGGGTTTCAACGCAATTCATAGCGGTCCTATTTTCTTTGAGGATGCTTTCTATTACCTGGGTTGCGATGGAAATCTCGGAAAACTTGAAAGATACGTAGAATATGATGAACATTACAAGGCGGGCTGGGAAGTCTTGAACAAGCCCTCGAATCCCTGTGATAAATGTTTCGAGTATTCTTTTCTTGTGGAAAGCGACGGAGATCTGCTCTCGGTGTTTGTTGGCAGAGCGGGCGAATGGGTTTCTGTTTATTGGCTGAATTGGTCGGAAATGGTTTGGGAAACTGTTTCGAGTTTGGGGAATTACGCGTTGTATTTGAGCAGAGCGTCGACGATGTCGGTGAAGACGAGCTCTGATTTAGGTAACAGGATTTATTTTCCTTGGGTTGGTGATTCTGGAATGGCTTTCTTCTCTTTGGAAACAGGGGAATGGCATTTTTCCGGGGGTGGGGACTCATCGCGCGATCTTTATGGTACAAAATTACTCTGCAACTCCTGTTGGATTAAGCCCGGCTGAAGTATAAAATTATTTGTGAGCACTGCCAACACAACTTCTTTTGCTATGATTCATCGACATTAATGAATGAAATTCATGGCTTTGTTCGCAAACAAATGTATGTCCTGTTAGATATTTCGGAAAAGATTATAGCAGTTCATTTTCATATTGTTATCTAGAAAACGAATAATTCTTACTCTATATATCGTCTTCGGTTTTATAAATGGGGTTCGAATGATGCATGTGAAACTTTTTTATTAATGGTAGTCAACGGTGTGTTACAAGATCTTTGATCAAATTTTTTTGCTTAAGATATTATAGCACTGATTAGTTTATTGGGAGAATTAGATTTGACTACCTTGCATTTATGTATAATTACAATTTAGTTTATAATTTTTTAAAAATTATAAATTAGTCCCTAACTTTTGAGAACTGTTTGTTGTCTCTAGGGTTTCGATATGTCATTCCAAATATAATCATGATTTGTTGTGAAAGTCATATTCGCAGGGATCGTTTTGTTATTTTTGTAAACTTTAGGGATAATTTTGTAATTTTAATCATATATTCAATGTAACACTTATAAAATCAAGAAGGACATAAGTATACTTTTACAAATTCCGTTAAGGACTTTGCCCCAAATAGATTTATAAGAGCTAAAATATAACTTTCCAATAATAATTAGCTGTCTTGTAATTAGACCTAAATACAAGACGCTCAAATGTAATACTCGTTTAGTTTATTTCTCGGTAGTGTAGTTGTAAGAAGAATAGGAGTATCCTATATGCATTTAATATGCACAATTGTTTCTCGTCTCTAAACAATCAGACCGGAAAAGTTCAATTACAAAGGGAAATTTAAAATTTTGAAATACTAATTACTCAAAAAAAATGCATTTGATTGGCACATCGTGCCTAAAAAGTAAAAACACTTATTTGACGCCGAAATATATACGTGGCAATATAAACATCTTTTCATTTTAGGTGATTTGCTTTCGATCCTTTTAAAATTATTGCACCTAATCCCTTTTCGGTGAAATTTTAAGGATATTCCTTTTTTTTATGTAATTTATAAGGTTAAATTTTTACAAATCAGATGTCGTATGTATTGATATTATACATAAAATTAAATGTCTTGACAAAAAGAATAAAATGTAGTCTTGAAATCAAAATCTGTCAACCAATGAATAAGAAATTTCTAGTTAAAGATGACGAACGGCCGGCGAAGCTTTGCATGTAAATTCCAACGTTTACGACGATCAATAGGATCGAGCGAAATATGGATTTTGTTCTTCTTGAAAGAGGAACACGATTGATAACCTGTTTAATCCTCATATTTTTCATATGTTTACAGTTGCGTTCTAATGCTTTTATTGATGTAAAATGATGCCATGACCTATGCCTGTGAGTTTGGATGCAGTTGAGATTAAATTCCCTAAGATTGAAGTTTTTGGGCTAATTTAGGGTCAAGTTCGTGAGTTTGCTGAGTGGATTTGAACATTGTGTTGCTATGATTTTCTCCATGATGGTTTGTTGGTTGATTGGGCCGAGAGAAATGAAGATTGGGAATTAATTAAAGAATGAATAAAGGCCCAATTTTGGAGGCATTAGATGACTGATGGTGGAGGTATCTTGGATTTAATTATATGGGTTGGCGTGAGATTGATGACTTAATTAGTTGAGCCCATCATGAAGTCAATTTTGGAGCAGAAAGTAGGAGTTAGGGATGTAAACGAGACGAGCCCGTTCGCAAACCAAACGAGCCGAATCAACAAAAGTTCGGAGTTCGGGGTAGTAGAACCCGAACTGAACCTTGACTCGATTCGTGCTTTTATCGAACCGAACTCGAACCCATTTTCCCCGGCTCGCGAACCTAATATTTTGTATTATATATATATATATATATAATCATATTATTTCCAAGTTACATATTTATTATATAGAATATATATCTAATTTAGAAAAGGTAAATAATATCCTTCAACTAATTTAACATTGAGTAAACCGACTCAGCACTTCACTTTTGTGAGAATTTCTTAGAAACCCTAGGAAACCATTTTAGCACCCATATTCAGGCTTGAGAGAGGTCCCTACGGCTCAACCACCACCGTCCACCGCCATCTCCCCCAGCCACAACCACCACCGTCCACCGCCATCCCCCCCAGCCACAACCCACTCCGCCTCTGCCCACTAGTTTATCTTCTCTCTTTGTTTTTTTTATTTTTGAAAGAAATTAGTATTTGACGTAGATCTGCACCACCAGCACTCTGGCTCCTCACAGCCGACCGTCGACGTCATATGCTCGCAGCGCCACCATCCCTCCGCCTCGCAGCACCACATCCCTCTGACCTCCGAGGGCTACCCCTCTTCTCTTTCTTTATTTTTTGTTCAGAAATTCATTTTCTTCTCGTTCTTATGTTTTCTTTTGGTGAGAAATTTCTAGATCTGGATTTCTAGATCTACTCTTTTGCTAGAGCCGGCGAACCGAACCTAACTCAGCTTCGAACCGAACTCGAATCCAGTTTTGTGAGGTTTGTCAGGCTCGAGTTCGAGTTCAGGTTCGTGAAAATAGAGACGAACTCGAACTCGAACCTCAAAAAAAGGCTAGGGTTCGGCTTGGCTCGATTCGTTTATATCCGTAGTAGGCGTGGGATTAGAATCCTTTTGAGAGAAGGATTTGGAGAGTTTTTGACTTGGTGGCCGAGTTTTTTTTTTTGGTGGCCGAGTCTTCTGTTGGCTATATAATCACGTACTTTGACAGCAGATTACACAACCTCACATACAACTTTTTCCACATAATTCCTCTCACGCAGCAGTCTGGAAGACGTTCGGGAGCAGTGACACACTATTCCTTTTCCTTTATTTTCAATTTCTTTAGTTTTATTTAGACTTTGCTTTTGAATTATTTTGTGTTTTTAGAATTTATGGTTTTGAATAGTTAGTTTCGTAATACTTAGCTAAAGATTTAAGATTCGATTGAGACATCGTGAGACCTAATTATTTTTAATTTTCAATATAATTTAAGTATTTATTAATTCTACGAGTGTAGTGTTTATTGTGATTTGTTTGGTTAGTGATAGTGCACGATCATCTAAGTATATTTAATTGCATATAGTCATTCATGATGCATGAAGTTTATGTAATGTTTGATTGATGTTTGTGGTGCATTAATAAGAAGGATTGGTTGCAGTTCTCAACTCGTTAAGTGAATTAATAATCGGGTTTAAATCTTGCACGTGCCGTGACTTGATTAATTCGGGTTAGTGTTTTCATATATTTTAATGTTGTCTATTCATTAAATCATGTCAAGTGTCTGTAGGGGTTGTGCACGGATTAGGAAAACTAGCAATGCTGACATGAGTGACGGGAAATCCTGTGAAAAATAAGATCGCCTGCCAGTGGAAGGTTTTCTGCGTTCAGTCAATCTACGCAGAGTATCAATCAACATTTCATCAAACTCGACGAATCGAGTCTAGGGCTCTTTTTGTGTATGGCTGCTGCTTTGCAAGCTGTGTGAAAAATCGCTTCTTTTTTCCGGTTTCGAAACAACTTGGCGAAATAGGGTCGGATTAGGAAAAATAGCTGTCGAGTGTCTCTGGGCTATTCGAGAATTTAAGTGAAAACGAGGTGGAGTCGAGTGTCTCTATCTGCTATAGCTAATCTATTTGAATTGTTTGAAATTATCTTTGCGTCCGTGATCGATGTGAAAACTGAACTATAATCTCTAGCTAGATGTTGTTTCCTCCATTGATATTCTCCTAAGTGTCGCAAGATTCTTCGTGTTTATTTTAGTTAATTTTAATTATTTTATTAGTTTAGATAAAATCTAAAACCCCCCTACTTTTACTTGTGCTTTCTCGTGATTTTCTTGTGACTTTAATTGAATTAGTTTCTCCCAATCTCTGACACTATACTCTGTTTTAGTCGTAGACCGAAATTATAATCATTTTTGATGGATTCGACACCTGTCAACGATAGTAGTGGTCTTGACTTTTGGATTGACGTAACGGAGAAGAAACCGAATGTCAAAATTCAACTTGATTGGAATATTCCACCGAAAATGTTAAAAATGAGTTAAGTGCAATAATTTTGAAAGTTTAGGTGGCAAACCACCCAAAATAAAATGATTGAAGGCAACTTATCCTAAAGTCCAAAAGACGGGGTGGTTGTATAATTAACGCTTGAAAAAAATTTAATAGATATTTGTTACTTATCTATATATACATGTGGCGGATATATAATTAAAACATGAAATAAAACACTCTTTTTTGTCCTTTCTGCATGTGTTTTTGAGGAGTGATATGTTCCGAATTTTATTTCATTAAATACGCTAAAGGTTTTTATTGGTCAATTTCTTTTTTTGATGTAACTCGTAATTAATGAAATATATTTCAAATTTTTTTGAAGGAGATATATTTTGATGAATTGAACTATCCAATTCACTTCCATAACACAACAAACAAAACTAAGGCTTGGTTTTATTCGTTTCCTTACGATCGAGATATCGTTGTATTTAATCCTATGTAGTGAATTAAATTCATACATAATTTAAATATTTGTTTAAGTTGGAAATACAGTAAATATAGTAATTTGTGAAACGTATTGACCTACAAGATTTTTTTTTGACGACCATCCGAAGCAGCCGGGCTATAGGGACTCAGACAAATCCAAACCGGAAACAAAAGCAAGAATATTCGAAGATCCAATGCAAGTCGAAGCCGCACTTCTAGCGAATTTGTGGACTATCATATTAGCACCACGTCTAATTGTAGAGAAACGAACACCCGAAAAAGCAGAGAGCAAATCCTTCGTGTCCGCCATAATGTTCCCTACCGGAGAAAGGTCCATTTCCGAGCACTGGAGCCCAGCAACCACATTGCAATTATCTCCCTCAATGATGATGTATTGCCAGCCAAAATTTCTTGCAAGCTTAGCTGCTGAAAACACAACCAATGATTCAACAACTAATTGATCCGAAATGTGATTTATGCAGTCCGTCTCCCATGCCACACATTGTCCCAAAGAATCGCGGGCTAAGATTCCAATCCCAACGGCATTAGCCTCTTTGAACATGGTCCCATCAAAATTTAGCTTGATCCAGCCATTAGTAGGTTTCTCCCATTTGGTAACAACTTTAGGAATTAGTGCAGAGGCAACCTCCTCCTCAAGAGCCCTGTCAGAAGTTGAGTTCTCCATCGCCACTATGAGAACATCATGGGCTTCCTTCGTAATCCCCTCCGCTCGTTTACTATTCCTATTGTTCCAAAGTGCCCACATGAGAGCCACCATCCGCCTGCAATCCCCATCTTCCAGAACATCCATCGCTTTTCTTAGTCAGTCAATAAGTTAACGGCCATGTCCGAGATAATTCTCCATGGTAAGTTAGAAAGGGCCCAATATTGCCGAGAGAAAGGGCAAAGAAAAAGGGCGTGTAGCATATCCTCTCCATCAGTATTGCAAAGTGGACAGTGGGGTTCTGTTCCGCAATAAAGACGAGCCAAGTTCGATCCAATCAGAAGAATGTCCCTACAACATCTCCAAACAAAATTATGAATTTTCGGTTGTACCTGAAGACTCCAAATCTGACCCCATATGCGGGGTTCACCTGAATCGAGGCTGAAGCAGAGTTCCCAGCCGCGATATTACACGTTAGGTGGTACGCACTCTTAACCGTGAACTTGCCCGAGGGGTTCGGGTGCCAAATCAGTGTATATTCCCTTCTGTTCATGCCGAGAGGAATACTAAGTATGCTATTCGCATCTTATCTTGCCGTGAACACTGATCTCACTAATTTCTTCATTCGATTGCATCTGCCCCTCCCTTAAAAATTCCGACACTACAAAAAAAAACAGTTTTTGTGACCGCCTAATCGGTCACTAATTCCATAAAAATCGGTCACTGATCGACATCAGTGACCGATCGGGCGCGGTTGGTAAAAACCTCGCAACTAATCCTTCAGTG
>JBBMKE010425497.1:0-10653 GCA_037834125.1 Lippia alba | reverse complement strand
CCAATTTGCCTACAAAAAAATATAAAATTAGCAACAACAATATTTGTTGTCTTTTCTAATAACATTTTGCAACGAAAAGTATATCGTTGTCAATTTTACATGTATACGCAACGATTTTGACTTTTCGTTGCCATGAACTTTTAGTAACGAGGATTTGCCTACGAAGCCGGCAACAAAAATATTTCGTTGTTAATAGAATTGACAACGAAATAGTATACTTTTGGCAAAGAAAAAATTTGTTGGTATATGTAAAATTTCTTGTAGTGTATGTCATCAGAAAACATCCTTAACTTTTTAAGAAAAAAAATACACCTAACTATTCTACATTTAAGTCTAATTACAACGCAGTCTATAATTATCGAAAAATTATAATAATAGTCCCTAACTTTGAGAACCATTTGTGGTCCCCAAAGTTCCGTTATGTCATCCCAATAATACCCCTGATTTGCTATTAAATTTATATTTTGTAGGAATCGTTTTGTTTATATTTGTAAATTTTAGGTATGACAATGTAATTTTTGTCATATATTCAATATAATTCTCATAAAACTATCACGGACATAGGTGTACTTTTAAAATTTTAGTTAAAAATTTTTAGATCAAATAAGATTTATAGGGATTAAAATTTAAAATTTTAATTTAGATAAATTGTATTGTAATAATTAGAACTATAGGGTTGGAAAATGTATTTATATATTATAGGCTATAGGGTGAACACAATAGCTTAACTAAGATAACCTTAAATTTGCGGTTTAATTAGTTAAATCTTCAGCTGTGATGCAATAATGATTCCCTCATGGAATAAATTAAAAGGTTTTCAAAGATATATACATCACTAATTAAGCAATGATTGGTTTCCTTCCTATGAACGAGGGCAACTATAAAAGTATAAAACCTATGATTAGTTAACATCTGAAATATTAAAACCCTTTATCTTCTGCTCAAGTTTCATTTACTCCTTTTCTTTATTTTTATTGTTTTTAATTAATTACATTATTAACCATTGAGTTTTTCACAAATATAAAGCGCCCTAAGCCCTTTTACTTGGAAAAGTTGTTTGGGGTCATGCAACTTATTAATTAATATACCTTATCTTACAAGTCTCTCTTAAATGCTAAAACATAAATTATATTTAATAAATTTACAGATACAAGCAATACAACTTACCTAATTTACTTGAATTTAGAGGATGACTAAATACTATAATATAATATAAAATAGATCTAAACCCGTGCCAAGGCACGGGATACAACTATTGATAGTAAAATTAATAAAAATTTAAGTTATATATATTTTTACATAATATTAAATTATAAATTAATAAATAATTTCTTAACCATAAATAAATTTGTGAATGAAAATAAAGTTTATGTCAAAATAACTGATTGCATCATCATATAATAATGCAAAAAATAATTGGTGAGGAGGAATAAATAGACATCAAGCTGAGCAAGCAAAAATATATGTGCATATATTTAATAGCATACATCAAAGCCTACTTTCTTGAACATCAAATCCTCTAATGATTTTTGAATATTTGGATAAGCTCAACTGGATGTAAAATACTAAAAAAGAATATATATGAGTATCAATACATTTAATGAATCAATCACAATACTAATTATATTGAAAAATAGGATGAAACTATCCCTGCATGTATTCGGATATTTAATATATAATATACTTACATAACTTATTGTATTTGAAGATTTGCATATTCGGATGTGTTTTGTAAATAGAAAGCACTTATACCAATAATTGAAGTGCAATCAAAATAAAAGTCGATCTTATATAAGTGTTGTTTTATTAAATATACTGAATAACTCTTGCAAGTTGCAACATAATATTTAGTGTTTACCTGTAAATTGTTTAACAGATGTTGTGACGCCGCGGAAATTATTAATGCCACAGCGAATATCACCAAAAGAAGATTACCCCATAGAACAACTTTCATGATATCTTAAAACGTTGAAGAAAGATGTATACAAAGTTTACGACAAAAATTAAAAATGAATAATACATTTAGCCAACAAATCATTTGCATAGTGAAATTTTGGGAAGGAGAATAATTAGAACATAACACTATGAAGAAAATTTTGGATGCCAAACCCCTCAGAGGGGAATATTACTGCAAATAAAAAATAACAAAAGAAATAACAGAAAAATTAACGCAGGCCGGAGCCGCAATCCAAATAAATTTGTGAGCTATTATATTAGTCTCATGTCTAATAAAGGAAAAACGAACCCTAATACTAGGAATCGACTCCTTGAAGTTGAAGATTGTGATTTTAATCCAATCCTGTTGAAGTTCCGCACCTGTCTTCTCTCCACAGTGGCTTACAGCAGATAACTCGGCCCAAACGTTTCTAAAAAAATCACAGAAAAAAATAAAACTGAAACTAAATAAACTTCCATACGGAAGAGATAAAACTTCCATACGAAAGAATCGAATGAAAGCATAACTAAAAAGAAAAAATAAAATGGTGATAAAGATCGTCAGCGTACCAAAAAATCCCGCCAGATCTGAGAGGATGACACTAGATCATAAAAAAATCCCGTCAGATCTGAGAGGATGACACTAGATCATCTGAAAGACTGGCGTCAGATTTCGATGGAATAAATCTGAAAAGTTGACAGCGGAAAAGAATTGAGTCATCTGGCGGTGGAGCAATGATCGTATTCTCCACCGCCGAACCAAAGACTACCTTGCCTTGGGTTTGAATCACACCGCCGAACCAAATACTACCTTGCCTTGGGTTTGAATCACGTAGATTAGGATTTCTATGCAATAGTTTATTTCTTAATTTAATTAATTAATGTCACACATATATAGAAACACTAACTAAAAAATTTAAAGAAGGAATATTGAATTTAATATTTAGAAATTAAATATTAAATATTTAGATAAACATAAAATTTGATAGATGGATTTGTTACACTAAAAACACAATGAGATAAACTTGAATTTTGAATTCAGGTTAAAGGATAAGAAAATTATTTAGATAAACTTGTAATTTGAAATTTTTTCTTTTTTCCTTGAGTTTTGAATTCAAATAATCTTTTTCTTTTTTAAATTTTTATTTCTCTTCGAAGAACCCTCAAACCACGCCGACTTCTGTTGGCTTTTGAATTCAAATAGTCGTTAGTAACAAATTTTCATGAGAATTTCTTAAGATAACTTCTTTGCGTATTAATTCAAATATATTTGAGTAATAAATTATGAGAATTAAGTGAAAATTTTAAAAATATAAATATTAAATTTAAAAGTGAGATAATTTTATCGTACTGTTTTCATATCTTATAAATAATTATCTAAAAAAAGGAATAATTTCAAAAATTATCAAGACTATCCACATGAAAGTATACGTGGATAGCCTCAAGAGTTCTAAATTATATATATATATATATATATATATATATATATATATAGATTTGATGCACTGTTTACGGCAAATTAATGATAATTTTATTAAAGTTAATTTCTTTTCACAAAAATCTTTTGTAAACATATTTCAAAATTCAAAGCATCAATTCCTTTTCCTCCTAGCGAGCTGTCAATATTTTGCATATTTCATAGGTAAATATTAAAAATCTCAATAACATAAAATAATCCAATGTTGGCAAGCCTTCTCGTGTTGTCATTTCCTTTTTATCAAACGTGATGCCAACATTGTGATTCATACGTTAGCTCGCAATGCAGTTTCGGTTTGCGTGAATGGATCTATTACTCCTCCCTTTCTTGCTATTTTTTTTTGGCCTGACTGTTTGGCATGATTTGCTGCCCTTTTTTGGGCTTCTGCTGTAAAAAAAAAAAAAAATCTATATATATATATATATAATAAATTAATTAATCATCCACGGACTTCTCTGCCGACGCCCATGCACGTAAAAACAAATTAATCTGCAAAAGTCTAATTTTTCTGCCAAACCTTTCGAACATGTCGGAAAAACAAGCTTTTGTCCAACGTAAAAAAGCCATAAATTTCAAAACAACTCAATATTTCTTAAAAAAAAAAAAAGTGCTTACAAGCAAAACCCACATTTTCTCCTTTATGACAGCCTTTTTTAAGGTGGGCTCCCACAGCTTTAGATCCTGACAACCTATACCATACATCCCCACAGTTCCAAACTCCAAATATTCTTGCCCTTCATTTTCTGTCATTCATTACGATTGTAATCTTGTTTCAAACTCAATTGCCCTATGATAATAATAATAATAATGCATGTGTTAGGATTATAATTAGGCGCACGAGGTAAGAAGCAGGTTACATGTCTTGACTTATTTGTAAGGAAAAAAGGTGATTCGTTGGTCATGATGATTAGGGGCAATTATAAGAGTGCAGGTTGGTTTGCATGTGCCTTTTTTAAGGTATTGATGATGATAAGTTAATCTATCTTGTTTGTAAACGTGGACAAAATCACAACGTTGGTACGTTTTTTTCGACAACAATGTTAAACGACTCGGGATTCTTAGTCGTCTTGATACGGCTAATATGCTTTTTGGTGAGTTTCAAAACATGTGATCGAGTTAGGTCCAATTTTATACGCGGGGATGTTGTATTACTAATTCACTATCCGCAAGTCTAAGTGTAATTATAAATCAGTTCATATAATATTATCAAATTGGGAAGTTCCCACCAAAAAAGGTTTAAATTGGGAAGTTGTTCAAACTAAAATTCTTGTAAAACAAGCTTGATAATGGGTAGTAGAATGTCGGAGTCCGACGAGATCATATAAATTTTCTATTATATTTAATGTATTCTTATTTAATTTTCTGCATTATTGGATTTGTACGCATTGTTTGCTTTAAAATAATTTAAAATTTTAGTTTTCAGCACGAACGAATTTACTATTTCTCACTTTAAAATGACTTATAATTTCTTAATCCATGTGTTTAACAATATGAAGATGAATTTTAATTTTTTAATTTAATATATGACCATTGTAAAATGTGACGCCCTAGCGTGGGCCATCCACATCCCCCGGACCTAGGCCCAAACTCACATATGAAATGGATGTCCATACATGAGCCCAAGCCTAAGCGAACGGAGACCTAGACACGCACACACTATGCTAAGCGGGGCTAGATCCTGAACAGAGATCGCAAATAACCATAAAATATACATGCGGAAGCACTCAGGATCCAAATAATGCATAAACACAAGTGGCTACAAGCCCAAAAATTCCACTAAGTATTCAACAACTTCAATCATGATACATAATTCAATTCTTATACATGTTAGAAGAATAACAATAATACATAAGCTAAATACAAATGATATGCAGGACTCAACCTAAACTCGGAAGTAAAATGCGACAAGACAACTCCCCACCTAGCACAAAAACCTGCTACTAAAAAGAGTGAAGGAAACGAGGGTCAATCTACCCACTTTACTGAGTGAAGGGGCTACACACACCACGTAAATACATATAGGAAGCAAAGCATAGATTCAAATGGGGCCTATCGTGAACCGAGTCGGGGTTTGGCAAACCAAATCAAGTTTTACAAAAGGGATACATACAGAGGCGGATCTAGGATTTTGCATTAGCCGGGGCTGAAAATCTTATGCCTCAATCTATTAAAAAAAATAATAATAACAACTTAAAATTGATTAATGACACTACAACTCATAGATTATAACTGTTTTCGATAATTTGTGTTCCCTTCAATTTGCTACCATATTTTTTTCTCAAATTAAAGTTTTCACGTATATATACTAACATGGTTCCTTATTAACAAAAAAACTAAAATTTATTTTGGGATTATAATTTCCACTATAGAGTGTATTAATTAATCATTTCGGTAAATTATAGATAAGCTAAAATATAGACAGTTGAATGAAAAAAACTATTAAATGTTTATATTCGAAATTAAAATTTAAATTCACAATATTTTACTAAAATAATATGTATTTAAAATAAGAATTTTTTGTAATATTAATTTGATGGAGTTAAATTTAAATTAGAATTACCTACATGATATGATATATTTTATCTCTTTAATATTATATGATACATTATCTATACATAAAGATACATTACACTAATTTTTTCTCTTTAATATTATATGATACATTATTTATACACTAAGATACATTACACTAATTTTTCCTGCATAAAAATATACAATTATTTTTTTCCTAATTAAGTGTTCGGCGCATCATAACAAAAAATTCACACTTTAAATTATTTTTATATTCAAGCTAAACTTGAATTATATCTAATATAATATATATAATATTTATTATATATAATAGCTAGTAAATTTATAATATTAGAAAGTGTTAATTGATTTATTTTCAATGATGGATAGAAGGTGGGAGTGGGGGGTGGGGCGGAATGGGGGGCTTGAGCCCCCCTTGGCCTAAGGTGGCTCCGCCCCTGGATACATATAGATACATAAAAATCCAAACTCATTTCCCTATTACCATAACAAAGAAACAAAAGACCCGGCGAGTATGGGTATCCTTCACCATCAGGGATTCATAAATACATAGAATTCAAATTCAATCCTCCTACTCCGTGGTGGTCGGGAATCAAACCTTCGCACCCAAATGGATTCATACACACAAGGGGTAGCAAGTCCACATTGTGTCTTCACCCGGTTATTCACCGGGGGCTCAAGATCAACACGTCATACAACAGCACGTGGATCTCAAATGGAAAGTGCACAGGGGTCATAGCCAGCGACCCCGATGGTCGTCCTGGGATCTCCCTTACCCACAATCCGAGGGCCCGGAACTCAAATAGATTCAAATCAAATACCCATCTTTCAGGGCAATTCATAACTCGCTAGATTCAAATGAAACGTACTGGATTCAAATCAAAGCTTACATATGCTTCATACATATACAACTTTCCATAAGATTCAAAGAGTGATTCACAAAACAAACTCATATCATAAGCACTCGTATTTATACATAATAACAAGATATACCACATGCGGGATTCGAAATCAATGCACATAAAGGCCATAGGTTTTCAACTATACCACCTAACCCTCACCTTGAAGCAAAAGGAGCAAAGAAGCGGATCGGAAGAAGCAAAGACCGTAAAGACTCCGAGTTCCTATCTTCAAAAGGGAAAGCTGAGACAAAGAAACACAAGACCGAAGGCTTAGACTTAAATATGAACCAATTAGATGCTCAACAATGTACGTGAATGCAAGAGATGCAATGAAATGCATAAACATACCAAGAAACGCATATTGAACCATAATTCGTAAATCCATATCAAAATCATATCAAATCCATATACATTCAAGTTAACACATATATAATCATATTAGAACATATTAGGAATCATATTAGGAGGCCAAAGGAAACGAAGAAATGACGAAAGAACACGGCCGGAGGTTCTGGACCAAACCAACGGCCGTTGGGAATCCTTCCTTTATTTCCAACGACCGTTGAAACAATGCAATAACATCCTACTGTGCCTGCCTGTTCCAACGACCGTTGGAACCCAAGAACAAAGTTCCAACGGTCGTTGATATGCTCCAGCGACCCAAAACCCTATTTTTCAAGCAATCTGGCCAAAAACAACGCAAAGGCATGCTTAAACACTTCAAACTCAATCCAAATTCATATATAAACATCATAACACATTTATAAACATGTAAGACATCAAATAACATCGAGGGAACAAGGATTCATACGCCCATATTCATTGGAACACTCACATACGCACATTACCAACATACTTCATACACATTCCTAACACCTTAAAGCATGCAAAAGCTCGAGCTAGGGAAAAGGGGTCCAAGTGATCCATCACATATACAAGCTAAACTCAACACTCATGTCTCATAACTTCACATATGCACATATATCAATCATAGGAAGCCAAAATGCATCACAATGCAATCACCAAGTCACCAACACATTCAAGACACATTATATCACTCATATGCACAAGTAGGGGAGAAGGGGATCAAGTGATCTTGCCCATAAACCATTCAGAACCTCAAGCATGCTTGGAAATCCACTCTAGGGCATATATGGAGCACAAATTGATCATGAATGCACATTCCCTTGCATAATCCCACAAACCCACGTTCTTCCTACATGCCATGACTTCCTAGTTCAACCACCAAGCAAGGAAATCCATAAATAATTAAGGAATATGCAACAACAACCTCCGAATGTGCCTTCTAATGCAACAAGAACCAATGAAATGCCATCATGCTTCACATGCCATGAAACCCCTTAAAATCCCTCCATATGCAATCCCAACAATCCCACCATGTAATTCATGAATTGAATGCATAAATGAAGTCACAAGAGAAAGAGAATCATAAATATGCACTTACCACACAAAGAAATGAAAGAAAGAAGGGGTCTTGAGCTTGGGTGGTGGAGCAACAATGGAGTCTTGGAGCTTGGGGATTCTTTCTTCTTCTTCCATGGCTGAAATCGGTGGGGAGAGAGAGTGGACCGGTTTGTTCCAAAAAAGGGAGGGGAAAAAGTCCACAAAAATGGGTCCAAGGGTCCCATAAAGATATTTATGTGTACGCGGGTCTTTACGAGTCGATATGGGGGTTAAAACGAGGTCATAAAAATACAAGGTTAGTCTCTTTGAATCCCATTTTCCAAATGGAATGCAACGAAGCTGTTGGAACTCGATTTCGAGTTCCCTAGCTCAAGAAACGACCTAGAGGCTCAATTAGGTCATAATTACCAAATGCCCCATAAACATACAAAACTTAACATTTGAGTCCAAAACTAAACACACGAAGGCACAAAATCGAAACAAAACATACAGAAAAGTTCAGAACCCATACAGGTCAAGTTAAACATGCTCAACAATCAAAATCACAAAGTTACACATTACGCGAATAACAAATAATTTAAATTATTCAAATAGGTCAAATTATTCAAGCAAGAACGAAATTAGGGATGAAATGCATCAATTAAACATGAAAATAAATGCAAAACAATAATTAAACTCACACGTGGTGCGTACCTGTACATGCGAGAAATCGGGGTGTCACAGATTTTGAGGTTATCAAACCCACAGTCATATATAAACTAATTGAATCGTCCAAATCAAAATAAAAGTATTCATGATTCACGAATGGATTAAACTAAACAAATTAACATGCTCACTAAAATAATAAGCAACAAAAAACATACAACATGTGGGTGAAATAAAAACAATGACTCTAACACTACCATCCACTGACCTCCCAAAGAGACATACATACAGTCATCCAAATGAAAATAATAAGCGCCATTGTGAGTTTTATTTGATAATTGATAATCTTGCATCTATTGCACTTGCTTCCTGATGCTATTTCTTAGTAAGATCTGAATGATATCTAACAATCTGTACAAAAGTATATAAAAATCGAAGACTTGACGTCTCAAACTAACCAAAATTGAACCGTTTTCCATAATTTAAGTACCAGCCTCATTATCACCACTTGCTCAGTTAATGTTCTGCAAAATGAGACACACCATTACCGGGCAGATAGCCATAGTCAAACACAATTAAGCTAGTCGAGATTAATCATACTTAATTAAACATGTCAAATGCTTTCTAATTTGATTGTGTTTAATTGATAATTAATCATTTTGCATTAGTTTGGTCCCCTGATTGAATATCGTGTAATTGGTTGAATGTAATAGACTGTGCTTTAGGAAATATAAAACAAAAGAATCTTTTGGCATAAGAAAAATATTACACAGTTTCACAAAATAATCTAGAAATTTAACCTTCCCGAAATCATCATTTTACTTGAGGCAAATATAGAGTTGCCGTAATAGTTTACGTGTATCTAGGTTTGGGTTGGGTCGAATAATTGTACCCAGTTGGGCATGTGTCCAACCTGTGATTGTCTGTGAAGCTGAAATCTTTTGGCCCATTTGGTGTGACCATTCTGGATCAATTCTGCAGGTCCAGAAATACAAGGTTTATTTTCGATCTTTCCTTAAAACCTGAACAATATACATATTTATAATGAAATTAAGAACTTAAAACATATTGGGATAAAAAATCTCATATGTTAAAGATAATTACAAAGTAATTTTCTTTGTTTGCTTAATTTTTATAAATTTATAAATAAAGGTATAGAATAATTTTATGTTTTTGATTAATTATAAATAATCTTATACAAGATTATAATAATTTATAATTTTTATATTAATATAAAACTTAAATTATATTATAATATGAAGGAATGTTAAAGTATTAACTTTTTCTCTTCAAACATTCAAATAATTATTTTCTAATTATCACTTTTTTCTTCAACCGTTTACTACTGTAATTTCTTGTAACTTTCAATTCTGCTTACGTAGTAGAGTTGTAAACACCCCCATCTTAAGATAACTATTCATTTATTTATTATCATTTAATAATTATATTAACAATAATTACATGATATATATATTTAATATATTTTTTAAAATTTTTAATATAATATACTATAATAATTTATTTGCAGGGAAAATTACATCTGACTACCCTATACTTAGGCCTAATTTCAATACAGTCCATCATTTTCGAAAAATTATATTTTAGTCCCTACAATTTTGTTTGATCTGAAGTCCCTTAACAGAATTTATAAAACTACATTTATGCCCCTAGCGGTTTTATGAGTGTTACATTGAATATATGACCAAAATTACAAAATCATCCCTAAAGTTTACAAAA
>JBBMKE010425486.1:0-10654 GCA_037834125.1 Lippia alba | reverse complement strand
AAAACGTTAACAGAGCTTCCATTATCCACTAAGACCCTCTTTACAACATGGTTATGCACATCTAAACTAACCACCATAGGACAGTCAGAGGTTTCGCTGATCCCATGGTGTGTTACAATGTGGTCAAGGTCTTTGTCGCTGAAGCCCACTATATCGTTCTCCTATGAGCGTTGACTCGCCTCCACAGAGTAGATGGCCTGGACCCTTTGGGATTTTTGATCGTAACTGTGCATCAGGCGACGACGGGAAGCATTGGAGTCTTCCCCCGAGGATCCTCCTGCGATCATATTGATGACCGCATAGGGCTGGTTCTCTATTTCTCCAGCTTTCTGCTTCCCTCGGTGACTTACCTCTGGTGGTGGACGAGGGCTCCTTGAGCACGAGCGGCTCCTTCTTCCTTCACGAGCGCGTTTGTTGCAACGTTCTCGAACCTTTCCAAGGCCCTCACAAATTCTTTGAGGTGCCCCCCAGGGATGAGTCGCTGAATCTCTCTCTCAAGTTGGTGGCAATCATTTGTGTCATGGCCTTTCTGTTTGTGAAAGGCATAATACTTTCCCGAGCATTTCTTAGCCTCAGCCTCTCTCATCTTCGGTGGTCGCTTAAAAAGCTTCTTGTCCGCCAGTGAATAAATCTCGGCGATAGGCCTATTGAGCGGGATACGCTAGCGTCGGACCTTCACTGTGGTGACGCATTCTTCTTTGTACAGGGTGGACTGCGGCGATGATCTTTCTTGGCTGGCTCACCTCTATCTAGGGCCCTAACCATTGGATGGGGGTTAGCCAGTGCCCGCTCTCGAGCTTGATACATATCTTCAAGGGCGAAAAAAGAGTCTGCTATATCTCTCAGCTTGAGCATAGTCTGGGGCTTTTTCAACGTTACCTCCTCAGCAAACTCCTTACTCACGTAGTTCTTATGATTTATAGACTGGAAAAGCATGTGACGGATGAAGACCATCGAGGGTTGTTCCATGAAGAGAACTTCTTTGTTGAATCGCCCCACGAAGGATCGGAGGGTCTTAGTGGATCCCTGTATGATGTGATAGAGCGTGGTCGCGTCGGGAGCCAGCACCTTTAAGGAATTGAAGTGGCTGAGGAAGGCATCCGTGAGGTGGCAACTTGTTATACCATTCTTTGGCCATTCCCTCGAGGGATGTAACGAAGAGTTTAGCCCAGTAATGCAGGGGATGCTTATAGAGGTACATAAAGTGGGTGAAGTGGTTGAGATGCTCCGCTGGATCGCTGGTCCCATCATATCTGTTGATGGATGTAGGGATTTTACCCATCCCTGCTCTAGTCATCAAGACTTCATCCGCGAGAGGAGAGATCTCCACAAGTTGGTACTCCCCTCTATTTCGGTCGTAGCCCCTGTAGTCGTCGTGGCGATCCCTTTGCTCGTGCTGCGGCGGTCTTTTTAGCTCGCGAGCATCGCTGGCTCTGGATCCCTCGCCCCCCTGATGGGAGACTTGGGCCCGCGCTCGAGAGAGCTACTGCACCATGTCCTGTAGGTCATTGAGTTAGTCTTGAACATTGTGAAGCTGGAGATTAGCTTCATCTCTCATTTGGGTCCTCCTCGAGATCCTGGATTGGACCTCTTAACCTTCATTTTCCCCCCTAACCCTTTGATGATGGGCTCAATTCAACAGAGGAGGCGGGGGAAGTTGCTGGTCTACCCTCGGCAGCACTTCATCCCTCGGAGGAGGTGGAGGAGGCTGTTGGAGCTGTTGAATGTTCTGCGCGTGCGTTCGGGCATTTTGGGCTGCTGCCTCAAGCGGGTGCGCTAGCAATCCTCCAAGTGGTGGGGCCCCAGCATTCCTCGCACCAGTGGGGAAGTATGCTGTTGTGAAATATTTCCACGCGTTCTGTGTGGCCTGAGCTTTGCACTAGGCGTATACAGCCAACAACTGCTGCTCGGTCATCTAGGGCATTTCTACTCCCTGAATCTCTCGCGGGAGCATTATTGGAAGCTGTAGGTTTCCGACGTGATAGGGCTGTACCATCTGGAGCATGTTAAGTACCATGCCGGTCACCATGTTCGGCATAGGTCCCTGGGGATATCTTTGCATCATCCCCTGTGGCATGATTGTGGAGCCTTGGGAAGGCATCATCACGGAGGCGAACGCTCTGGTGTTCGCAACTCCCATGGTCTCGCTGGTAATGGTGGCTACGCTTGTGGAGCCGATCAGAGGTGGAATAAGTGGATTAGCGCCTTGATTGGCTGCAACTGCTTGATTTGCTAAATCTACCATCAAGTTCATACCTCCGGCGGTGGTAGAGATGGTAGCAACGGTGGTTCCACCACCGGGATTGTCCTCATTGAGCGGAGGAAGGGTGCCCAGGTTAGCGGCAGCTCCAGAGTGTGTGGTGACTGCCATATCCAAGGAAATTTGCACAGAATACCAAGGCTAACAAGAATCAAACACTTGAAATTGGAAAACACACGTTTAAGAGAATTTGATGTTACTATTCGACTAGCTTATCGGAGTTGAAGGCCGTGGAGGATGGTTTCCCACATACGGCGCCAAAAATGATGGTGTCAGAAATGGTGAAAGAGGGAAATCAACACCAATCAAATTCTATTTGTGTGTGAGGGGAAGACCATCACAGGCTTAGAGCTTTAGGAACTGAGTTCCCATTGAGCATGGGTTCAACCAGATAGGGTAACACCTTGAGGAAGAAGATGAAGCTGTGTGTAGCTTAAAGTATGCAGCAAGGGGGTTTTCCAGTTCAGTGTGAATGACTTAGGTGTGAAGAAATGTGTTGTGGCAAGTAAAGATTGCTTGAGGAAGGTGTAGTGGAACCCTCCTATTTATAATTAAGGGATGGGGGTAATTGTGTAATAATACCCGTGTGGTCCAGAAGAAGTGTTGCCCTAGGCACGTGTTGAAATGTGAGGGCCTGAAAGCGACTTCAGTGCGTCACTATCACCTTTTAGGCGGTTATGCCAGGCTGTTGTGTTAGCGGTAGTTAGGGGATGTTATCCCGAGCAATGAGACGCTCGTAGATCCAGCGAGCGTGGAGACGCTCGAAAAAGGGGTCCCTTATGAAAGGGGTGGAACCGACGAACCCACGAGCGGCAGAGGCTCGAGGGCTAGCCACGCGAGGGTGAGGTTCCGAGGGAAACTGCCTCCCATGTGGTTCAGTAAGAGCTGAGGCTGGGCGCGTGCCACAAGCCGTAAGTCCCGAGCATACCATTAGAGTAACGGTTGAGTCACGGGGGAAACCTTCCGCTATCGTGCCATGTGGACAGTGTAGATGCGAGCTTAATTTGGGCCGTCATTTGCCCTCCAAATTCTGCAGTGTGATCTCGAGCATACTGTGGAATTTCAAAGGTCTCCGAGCGATTTTCAGAATGCAGAGGGTCTAAGTTTGATAACTATAGGTCAATTCGAGCGTTTAGGTAACGGGTATGCTCTGCCAGGCATTAAATAATATCTTTTCCGAGGTTGCTTTTTGGCAGGCGCATTTAATGCGACGTGGGCGTGTGAGTCTTGGGTGCCATGGGGCGGTTACCAAAAGCGTCGCGGTTATCAAGGCGGGAAATGATTGCAGATTTGAATTCATGTATATCCTGTTTCATATAAATAGGGATTTTATCCATCTTCTCCACTTTTTAGGCGCTTTAGCAAGCATAAGCATCCAAATTCTCTGCAAACCTTTGTATTCTCCGGCGAAAACCTCGAGTTTCCGACAAGGTAATCCTTCTTGGACCAATCTCTTACTAACAGTAGATTTAAGTAGAGAGAATCATATTCCAGTGGTCCAGAGTAGTTGGTAAATCCCAAATCTTCAAGTTCAGATTTCAATCCCTTCGTAAAAACCATTCTTCCGGTAACAACCAAATTCTATGGCCAACTCCGATTCTTCTCACGACTCCGCAGCCAACAACCCTCCCGAGGGATGGATGATGGTATATGTAGACGACATAGTGGATGGAGGGTTGAGATTCCCCATTCCTCCAGAGATGCAAGCCATCTTCAATTACTTGAACCTATCTCCTGCACAGATTCTGCCCAATGGGATTGCGTTTACCAACATTTTCATCATGTTGATGAAAGCAACGGGCCAAGAGCCCTCGGTTGTTAACCCTATTGTTCCAAGTATCCCGCTCATCCAGATCCTCACCCAGGGGTGGTTTCTACTACATATCCTCCAAACGAAACTTGAGGATGATTAATTCCCCTGCTACCTCGTACGGGAAAACTTGGAAGAGAAAATTCCTGTACATCCATGGCCCGGATGAATTGTTTGGAGTTCCAATGAAGTGGGTGCCACATGGTGAGGAGGAGGCTTTGATTAGGATGCGGCCCCCGAAAGTTGCATTCGTGAGTTGGGCGAGGAGTATGGCAACTGCGATAAAGGAGTTTAAAACCGTAATCGAGGCGAAGGGCTTACTATCCAACGAGGAGATACTATGCCTTTTTGGCCTCTCTAGCCCTCCTAGTCTTGTCCAGAACCCTCCCGCGAGCATTATGGAGAGATATGGTTAGATCCTAGGAACTAACTCTACTAACCGCCTCTCTAACTGTGAGCATAGAAACTATATTGCTATACTTAGTGCTTTCCTGCTGTTTTTGCTTGTTTCTGAGAATATGACTTGCTAACGCTTGATTTTCTGCGTGCACCTATCCAACTTATCATGGCAGGGAGAGCAACTTCAAGGCTCGCGAGGCTATTGAAGACACCACTCGCGGCGGCGCCAGCTCCTCAACCGAATCAGCAAGGGCAAGAGGGCCCTCGGGCAGAAGACGTTCGAGTAAGAGAGAGACACCTTGTGGACGAGCCGGTTGATCAGGGCTCAGCTGCCCTAAAAACTCAGGAGGTGATGGAGGTTCCCCCATCGAGGAGAAACGCTGAGAAAGTGGTCCTGGTTACAACGGGAGTGGAAATCAATGAGGGCGGATCCAGGCCCTCGAGAAAGAGGAAGAGATTAGTTGATTCCCGCCACGTCTCCGGAAAGGGCAAGAAAGTGGTCGTGGGCCCGGTAGAATTCGAAGACGAATATTGGAATTTCGAGCGTTTGGGAGACGTTCGCTGTAAGAGAAAACTGGCGGATGGACCGGTTCTGTTAAGGAGGGCACCCAACGCTCGATTGATGAGCCAGAACCTCTATGACCGTGCTCAGTTTGGAGAAGATCACGGTCGCCTCATCAACCAAACTGCTGAGGCGCTCTCGCAGGATGTGAGCCGTTACCTGATTGTGGTACCTTCTTCTTACTCTTTTGGCATCGGTAGTTTTACATTTCTCGCACTTAAGTTTTTTCTAACGTATCAAGTTATCTTACACTGTAGGAGGTGCTTTCGAGGATAAAAAGCATAGAACAGCGAGCCAAGGCATATACGGCCCATAAGACGAAGTATAAGAGGTAGGCTCGGATGCATGATCCCACGACATGGTACAGGGAGCGCACGGGGTTGCAAGATAGGCTCAAGGCTGTCCAAATGACCATGAGAAGACTAAGGAATCTCTCCGCCAAATGGACAAACAGTGGCGGAATCTGGAAGGCAAGTTCAAGGAGTCTTCGGATCTGTGGATCCACGAGCGTGAGAAGCTGATGAGAGAGAACAAGCAAATGAAGAAGGTTGTTGAGGAGAGGGATGCTGAGCTGAAAGATGCTAAGGAGAAGCTCGACGAGATCAAGAAAACAGTCACCACTCTTGAGGCTCGTTCTAAGAAGGAAGCAGTGGAGCAGTTCATGAAATCCAGGGCATTTGAAATCATGGCGAACATCCACTGTTTTGCGAATGCCACGATCTTCTTCCGGCGAGGGATCGGGCAACTGATCAAGGCCGGCTTAGCTCCGGTAAGCGCTCGCACGGACTCTCGGATAGACATGGCCAGAGATGAGATTTGGAGGATATCCCCGAGGCTGATGATGAGGAAGGGGAGGCTGAGCCCGGATTCCAGGAGTAAGTAAAGAAATACGAGAAAGATTTCCTGGCGTCTCAGAGAGCCTCAGAAGACCAGCCAACGCTCGGAGAAGAGACCGAAGCCCGCTTCTCGCACGACGGGGAACCTTTGGATTTGGTTCCTTTGTCTGTTGCCCCTCCCGAGCCTGAGCAGCCCACGACTTCCAATGCTCTTGCAGATGATGCTCCCGCCTCATGAACTTCTTTTTTACACTTCACAAGTTCTGTTTTTGATGCTCTTCTTGTATTTGAACAATTTCAATTTTCCTTTTGCTTAGACTCTTTGTATTTCGTCCTTTAATCTACTTGGCCTTTTGCAAATGAATGCTTGCATGCCTTCCATACTCGTTAATTCTTGATGGTTGATCTCTGTTGACTTATATGATTGAGAATGTATGTTTGAGTGTTTTTGATAGAATTCCAGAGTTGGTCTTGTGGGGGCGTGAGGGAACATCTGTACGAGGATCTCCCTGGCCAGATGAGAGCAAGAAATCCAGATTAACCAAGAGAAATGCCAAGTATAGAAGGCCTTATAGAGTAGGAATAATTAACCGTGTTGGTATATGTGAATGATTTGAACTTAGAAAATTTTTAGGAATTTTGCTAGTGTTGTAATAGAGAACAATCCGTCAAAGGATTTCCAAGCATGGACCCGTCGAAGGATAAGAGTTATCCTTCTGAGGGACTCTGGTATAGTAATCCGTCAGGGGATCTTGAGCGTAAGCTGTGGTAGAACCCTCGAGCTTGACTCGCTTATGTTTCTATCTACTGGGTCCGTTCGTGTCCGAGGGATTAGAGTAGAATAATGCTATTTCAACGTGGACCTAGCTCGACATGAAGTTAAGCATGGTTGACCCTCGTGAAAGGTGTTGCACAGAGTAATGGCAAAAGGTAGAAATAATTTAAGGTCATATTAAGCGATTGTATTCCATGCTTTCATTTCATTAAGAGAGAATACAAAGTATCCCGAGGGGAATAATACAAGTCTCATACGTAGAATCTTCTAAGATTGCAAGCATTCCACGGTCGGGGTAGATGCTCGCCTTGCAAAGTTTCTAGCAGTAGGTGTTGTTTGCTCGTACCTGTATAACTTTGAAGGGGCCTTCCCAATTGGGGTCCAATTTACCCACGTGCTTAGAGACCTCAACCTTCTTGAGAACTAAGTCTCCTAGTTGGAAGGTTCTCTCCCTGACACATTTGTTGTATTGCAAGGCGACTGCGGCCTTGTATTTGTGAATGCGAGCCCAAGCGGTATCACGCTTTTCGTCAATCAAGTCTAATTCCAACGCTCGATTGCTATCATTAGCAATGGGCTCGAAGTAGGCTACTCATGCAGACTCTTGAGCGAGCTCTGCAGGTATCATTGCCTCAGATCCGTACGTTAGGGCGTAGGAGTCTCGTCTATTTCCTCTCCCGGGGTATTTCGATATGCCCAGAGGGCTCCTTGGAGTTTCTCAGCCTACTCTCCTTTTTTTACTCTCAAGCATCATTTTGAGATGCTGGAGTATGATCCTATTCGTTACTTCAGCTTGACCGTTAGCCTATGGATGGCCTACGGAAGTGAAACATTGCTCAATCCCAAGTTCCGAGCACCATTCTCGAGTGTTGGCCGCGATGAACTGAGAGCCATTATCCGAGATAAGTACCCTTGGGATGCCATAGCGGCAAATGATGTTCTTCCAGATGAAGTCCCTCACCTTACGGAAGGTGATTTTTACGACTGCTTCTCCCTCGGCCCATTTGGTGAAATAATCCACCGCTATAATGGCGAACTTCCATTGCCCGACCGCCAAAGGGAGGGGTCCAACAATATCAATACCCCATTAGTCGAAAGGCCACAAAACATCGATGGGGATCATCTGGGCTGCTGGAAGCTGAGGGATATTCACATAAAATTGGCACTTGGGGCATTTCTTGGAGTAGTTTATGGCATTCTGCAAGACCGAGGGCCAATAGAACCCACTCCTCAAAACCTTGGCAAGAATTCGACCGCCAGAGTGGTTTCCACAACTATCACCGTGTATGTGTTCCAACACTTCCTTAGCTTGTGAGGGTCTCAAACATCTCATTGGGGGTCCCTGAAATGAGCGCTTGAAAAGGCATCCCTCGTTATCTAGAGAATACCTGAGAGCCTTGTTTCGCATCTTCCTCACTTCGATCTTGTCGCTCGGGAGAATTCCATCGTGGGGGAATAAAATGACAGCATCGAGCCAGCATGGCTCGGATGGGTCAATCATGTTGACTTGGCCTGAAGGTTCATCCTCTGCTATCAGCGGTCCCTCGGTTCTGAGGAAGGTGACAGCGCGCTCGCAAGCCCCGTCAATGGAAGATGCAAATTTTGAAAGGGCGTCTGCGTGCTCGTTCTTTGCTCGCGGGACCTGCAATGGAAATCCTGAACTCAGCGATGATCTGTCTTGATTTTGCCAAGTAGCGCATCGTGATGGTTTCTCGGGCTTCATAAGTCCCATAGATTTGACTTGCAATCAATTGGAAGTCCACATAAGCCGATACCCTGCTGGCTCCGCTTTTCCGAGCGATTCTTAGCCTTTAAATGAGCGCTTCGTACTCGGCTTCGTTGTTGGTAGCTTGAAAAGTAAGTTTGATTGCGAAGTCCATTTCCACTCCATGGGGATCCCTAAGGGTCACCCCGGCTCCTCCCCCCTGTGAGGTCGAGGAACCATCTGTGTGCAGCAGCCATAAACCCTCGTCTACGAGCAGTGGGGGCTCCAACTCAAAGCGTTCCACTAGAAGATCCACTACTACCTGGGCTTGGATGGCCGTGTGGGGCTCGAAGCTGATGTCGAACTGGCTTAGCTCTATGGACCATTTGATTAGTCTTCCAGAGACATCAGGCTTGGCTAAAAATTGCTTGAGGGGTTGATCCGTAAGCACCGTGATGGAGTGCGCCTGGAAATAGGGCCTTAACCATCGAGAAGCATTGATGAGGGCAAAGGCAAACTTCTCAATTTCAGCGTAGCGTTTCTCCGTCCCTTGCAGGGTTTTGCTCAGATAGTACACTGGGAGGTGCTTTCGCTCGTGCACGGCGACAAGGAAGCGCTCGTGGCCTCCAAAGAAACTGAGAGATAGATGAATAGGCGTTCACCTTCCACGTGCTTTGTTAGGAGTGGAGCGCACAAGAGGTATTGCTTCATGCTTTGAAGGGCTCGCTCGCACTCTGGGGTCCACTCAAAATTCCGAGTGTTGCATAGAATTTTAAAGAATGGAAGCTCCTTGGACCTCCCTGACGTTCCGAGGGGAGGGTATATTAAGAATTTCTTTGATCTTTTCAGGGTTGGCTTCAATCCCTTGCTGGCTAACCACATAGCCAAGGAACTTGCCTCCTCGAACGCCGAACGTGCACTTGAAGGGATTGAGTTTCAACCCATACTGTCGGAGGATGTCGAATTCTTGACGGAGGTAATCCAGATGCGAGCCCTGACGCTCGCTTTTTACTATCATGTCGTACATATAAACCTCTATAGATTTGCCAATCTCAGGCTCGAACATCCTGTTCACGAGGAGCTGGTAAGTCGCTCTAGATTTTTGAGGCCAAAAGGCATGACCAAAAAGCAATAAACACCCATGTGCACAACAAAGGAAGTTTTAGGGCGATCTTCGGTGGCCATGAATATCTGGTAGTACCCCTGAAATGCGTCCATCATGCTCATGAGCTCATAGCCCTCAGTTGAATCCACTAATTGATCGATGCGAGGCAGAGGATAGGGATCCTTCGGGCATGCCTTGTTTAAGTCCGTAAAGTCATTGCACATGCGCCACTTGTTTGCGCTCTTAGATACGAGAACGACGTTACATAGCCATTCTGGATACAAGATTTCTTCGATGTACTGAGCATCGAGGAGTTTATTGACCTCTTTCTCAATAAATTGTTTACGAAACCCATGAACGTTCCTCTTTTTCTGTTTGATAGGCTTGAAGGCAGGGTCCACATTGAGTTGGTGGACTATAACGCTAAGGTCTATACCGGTAAGGTCTAAAGCCTTCCAAGCAAAGACATCTAAGTTCTCTCAGAGAAAATCAATCATCATGACCTGCACCAGACCCTCGAGGCTGGAGCCAATCTGGGTGGTCTTATCGGGGTTCCTAGGTTCCAATTCGATGGTGGGGAACTTCTCGGTCGGTTCGATTCTTATTTCTGGTCGTGGAGCTTCGAGCGCTCTTTTCTTACCTGTGAGGCGATTATCTGCCTCTTCTGAGGGTGGGTCCTCGTCGTTATCCGAGGATTCTTCCACAGCTCCAGGGGGTTCATTATTCTCAGAAGCTTTTGATCCTTACTTTTTTTTCTTCTTATAGAGTTTTGTCGAGCTGGGGGAATCGACGGTCTTCTTTATGGATCCTTGTTGGATGACCTGCTTAGGCTTGTGGCTATGAAGAGAAAGAATATAGCATTCCCAAGCTTCTTTTACATTGCACAAGACTTCTCTTGTTCCCTTGGGAGTGGGGAATTTGATCTTTTGGTGGTATGTTGAGATCACAGCTTTGAAATCATAAGGGTAGGCCGCCCGATGATGAGGTTGTAAGGCATGTCTACCTCTACAACTGCATACAAAACATTTAAGGTTTTACTTTATGAGGCGCGACCGAAAGAGGTGCCCAAGCGTATTTGTTCGCGCGGGACAAGCTCGGAACCCCCAAAGCCAATGAGGGCTGCTCTGAGGGGTTCGAGGGAAAGATTAGCCAAGTTCATCTTTTTAAACGTAGAGTACGGCAAAACGTTAACAGAGCTTCCA
>JBBMKE010425475.1:0-10655 GCA_037834125.1 Lippia alba | reverse complement strand
ATGGTCTTCCCTTCACACAAATCCAAATAGAGAATGCACCGGTGTTGATCTTGCCATTTCCGTTTTCTACACCATCACACATGACACTTATACAGCCGATACAAATTTTTTCTTAAATTTTTCATATAATAGTGTCCGGCACGAGCATTCCAAATAAATATTTAAGACAACATAACAAAATGATATTCGTAATCATAAATTGAGACATTACAAATAATTAAGGGGCAATTACATTTAGGTCCCCTAAGGTTTAACCTAATTACAAATAAGTTCCTCTTGTTTCATAAATATTTATATATTAACCCCTAAATTTAATGGATCGTTTGAGGTGCTTTGGTACCGTTAGGGTTCCGTCAATTTTGAAATTTGAATTTCCGAAAATGCTCTCAAACTATAAAATTGATGGAAACCCGAAGAGTAATTGAGGGCATTTTCTGAAATTCAAACTATAAAATTGACGGAACCCTAACAGTGCCCAGGGACCTCAAACCTCAAACGGTCCATAAAATTTAGGGGTTAATATGTAATTTTCAAAACAAGAGAGATAGATTTGTAATTAGGGCAAACGTCAAGAGACCTAAATGTAATTGGCCCAATAATTAATGAGAAACTCAACTTGCTAGAACAATTTTTTTTTAATAAACGCACACACCCCCAGAGGGCTTCGAACTCACTTTTTTATTTTCGAGAAAAAACCCTCAAACTACTTGATAATACCTGTTGACAAAAATAATATACACAAATAATATACACTTACTAACGATTCGCGTTTTTGTCTTCGAGAAAGAACCCTCAAACCACCACTTGGTTAACCCCTGTTGGCAAAAAATAATATACACTTACTGACAAATATCGAATAATGCATACCTCAGAAAGAGGGAATAAACCAAAACGGTCGACAAAACGGACTTAGTAGTCTTTCTTTTGTAATTTTGAAACTCGAAACTTAGGTATCTTCCAACCCGTAAGAACCCGTCACACTGTCATGACATGCAAGTCGATCATAAGTGAAGTGTATATGGTTAGACTTCACAACGCCTCTATATCTATTAGAGACATTATCTAAAGCTATTGTAGTGTTATTCCCAACAAAGATAGCCATATCATCCAATCTATTAATCTTCTTGTAACTATTCTTCCTCAATTCCAATTCATACACCAAATGTTTCACCTTAGGTGGACGATCACAAGCTCCATACCATGTTGTTACAATTAGTAAGATATCAACATATCCAACAATATACGCAGTGTCGTAACCGACTGGACTCAAATTTAGCTCAAAAATAGCACGAGGAACGAGGGGGTCATCATGTCCCGAAACTTTGCAACCGAAAATGGTTCCATTGAACGTAATGATATAGAACTGGTCCCGGTGATAGGTCAGATCGTAAACATATACGAACATGTCGATTCTAGTCCAATCCTTGTCTCCTCGTCTCCAATAATATAAGTAACGATCACTTAAGGTCATCAACACGAAATTCGATGATTCTGACGGATTTTCCGACAGGGCAACCCTAATTGAGAAAAAATCGTACGGACATGTGTATTTTCTGCCGATCGAGATCGGAGGAGGGAGCTCTAACACAGATCGGGAAAGAGGATGCACCAAGTTCAATTGTCCATTCTTTAGCGACATTGTCAGGACCCATCCGTAGTTTAATCCAATTATCAAACAATTCCGAGACGTGTAGATTATCTTTCAACACCTTGTCTTTCGTGAGGCAGTAAATTTGTCGGCAATCATACTCTTCCTCCGCTGGAAGCACAGCCACGGGATTTGAATTTGATGTCGTGGATGCTTTTTGTTGTTCTTAAAAGCATCATTCCATGATTTGCAGACTGATCCAAAAACCACCAAGTCATCTATAAGATCTACTTTTTCTGCGATCGAAACAAGTAAATCATTGTGAAGCGCAGTCCAATCAGACATTGTTGGACGAAATTGTTTGTGACGAAGTCGCGGAGATGAGAATATATTTGAGAAATAGTTTGCCACTTGAAACCCTAGATATAAATCAATAAAGGGTTTATGTATTGTGAGATTAGCAGCATGCGGATCTAAATTCTAACATAAGTTGACGACTCACTGACCTAATTTAATTTAAAATTTGTATTCTTAAAATAATAATCATTATTTCTAAGAGTAATGACTAACGCCCGAACGCGAGGCGCCACATCCCCCGCACCGAGACCCGACCTGCATATGAAATGGACAATTCATACACGAATCAAATCACGGCAAACGGGGACTCCACACACTCGATATGTTAGGTGGCTAACCCTTGAACCAAATATTAACCAAGAATCACAGGAATCAGAGCAATGCAAGAGAAAAGCGAAAGCATTATCATTAAAACATGTACAAAGAGCTACGAGCTCCAAAAATTCATATTTACAACTAAGCATGACCTTCACAGCCTCAAGATCCATAAAGCGTTTAAAAATTATATAAACATTATAGTATGAGTGTGTGAGATACAAAATCAACATGCTAGACTAAAATGCAAGACTCCCTAGACTTGTATTCCCGCCTAGCAGGAACCAAACCTGCAACAAAAGACTGAAACAAAATCGGGTTCAATCTAAAATGGATTGGTGGGTATAAAACAAGGCATAATATATAAATATTGCGGTATTGAAACACATACATGCAAGTTATGATCCCAATTGAAGTTTTATAACAATTTTCCAAGTGGGCAAGAAGAAACACATCAAAGGGATCATAATAATCATATTCGATGTTAGGTCATTCATGGCTCGGCGAGTGGGCGTGTACAATCTCCATCCTTCTCCTCATGTGTAATCATTATTCATTTATACATGCGTTTTCATGCAATCATTCTTTTGTGCACATTCATTCGAATCCATAACATTCGATCATATACCCTTCTTTCTCCGGGTGATGGACGGGTTTGCAAGACCCAGCCATACATTCATTGTGGCTAGTGGAGTACATGAATCCCCAAAAGCCCGGTTAGCGTTTCCTCGTCAAAACTCCTAACGAGGTCGATTTTGCCGTAAATGGTTGGAACTAGTATGAGGGATCACCGTCGGCCCTTGCCTTCCCGGATAGCCACTCACACTAAGTCCTGGGGCCCATGTACATTCATGCTCTCGCCAAAACATTTGGTAGGATATTCAATTAAAAAGGGTTTTACGTTCGAAATCATTTACACGAAAATGACTCAATTTATACATATATAATTTTTTGGCTCAAAACTTTGCACATAAGGGATATATCAGGTCATATTAGTTATTAGAAGAGAAACCCACCTTATAAGACCAAAAAGACAGCAAAGGAGCTCAAAGATCGTCCTCGCCTCCGACAGGACCGGTATCTGTGCAAAGGAAGTGAAGTGAAACTCATGAGGACCAAGTATGACGTATGACAACGTCATGCATATGTTATGAGATGCATATGAGATCAAATAAGTTCATAAAGATGCAGTCTTGTACCATTTCATTCATTCACGTTCATTCGAGGTCATATCTTGCACATTTACGTCACATGAACTCCAAATTCATATATGAACCATATAACACATATATGTAACATAAATCATATCAATTCAAGTCACATGAACTCATATCATAGGAATATGCACTCATAATTAAGCATGAATAAAAACACATGGGAATCATGTTAGGGGTGGGAAAACATCACACAAGCGAAGAGAAACGAGAACACAAAGCACGAAAAATGGTCAGGGCTACTGCAAAGGATCAACGGCCGTTGGTTTTTCCTTCAGGATTTTCCACGGCCGTTGATTCAATGCATTAAGCAGGGTGCTACTGCATCGAATCAACTGTCGTTCGTTTTCCAATGGAAAAATCTAACGGTCATTGGAAGCTCCCAACCGCGAGAATCAAGGCCAAAACAGGGGTTAACACTTCAAAACCAATTCCCACACTTCCACAACTCAATAAAGCATGATCCAACATCAAAATTCCAATGAATCAAATCTCATTCATGCAAAGAAACAAGCTCAAACAAGAACTAAGGCAAAAGATGGCATATATGATCATTTCTCCAAATTCCATTCAAAATTCATTAATAGCAAGTTATTAACACATCAACTACCATGCAATATACCACCATACAAGTCTAAATGAAGCTCAAGGGATCATATTCCACACAAGAAACTCAAGAGAAACCAAGGCTTATGCATGATAACAAATTTTAGGTTCAAACCCTCACATAAGTCCATATATTCAAAACCATAGCAAACCTAAACCACATCATGCATATAATAGCTTAAAAGAAAGAGGGAGTGATGTCATGCAACAATCTATACTCACATATGAAATAAAGTAAGAGATGGAAGTGGTTGATCAAGGTGGAAGATGATGAATAGTGCCCAATTTCCCTTCTCTTCTCTTGTCACGTTTTGGCTTCAGTTTTTGGGAGGGTTTTGAGTGTAAAATTGAAATGAAATGTGTTAAGACTGATAGAGGGGTTAGTGAGGGGCATATAGGCTCAAACCACAAGTAATTTGGATAAGTATTGAGGGTGTTATGGTCATTTTAGTTACGAGGGGTCTTTTAGGCGCGAGTTGGTGTTCCGGGATGGTTTCGGGGTTCCAAACGAGTTCCAAATTAAAATCTGAGCACACAAACACGTTCATAACACATAAAACTACCACATACTCAAATTTCACAAAATTCCGAATTAAGCTCATATAGAATCGGCATGCGAACACGTTGATCATGCGCATTCAAGTTCAAGTATTCAAATTCAAATTCATACAAATAATTCAAAATTCACAATAATATAAAATAATTCAAATTAAATAAAAGAAAAATGCCAATAAATATAAATTTAAATATGCACATAATAAAATGATTAAATATTTTCAAAACTTATCCTAAATTTCTAGTTTAACGAAAGTATGTTTTAGATTAACAATATATAATTTATTTTTTCTAAACCCGACCCCCTAAGACCCTGAAAAGTCTGTTTTGCCTTATGTTTTTCTTTCAACTACACTATTTTTACTTCCCCACACCATATCCCTTTAATCATCTCTCTTCTTACTTTAACGATCTCTTCACCGTCCGATTTCTGAAATCCGACCATTGCCAACGAGCGCATCTCACAATTGTTGAAAAAGTAGCAGATGATGAGCAAATTTTGTCCATGTCTCTTAAGTTTAATCTGAATTATTTTCTTTTCCCTTCTGAATCAATATTTTTAGCTTAATAGGTAAAATGAAATGAATTTATAAAAAGATACTATCCATTTAATTTAATGATTTATATGTAAAATATTGAAAAGATAAACTTATAAGTCTTGTTGAGACAAGAAGCCATTTGGACAAACTAGTTTGACTATGATATATTTTATATTTTCACTCATGAGGCATTAGGGTTCTCGGCTATTATGGTATCAGAGAGAAAAGATATTATCAATATATTATAATGGAAATTCCTTAAAGGACGAAAAATAACTCGAGAATTCTATCAATATGACATCTTCATACATATCTTCCGACGAATTTTACCACACTCCACGCACCCACTTTTACTATTAGAATTCAAAATTTGACATACAATAACATTGTTGGTTATTGTAGCATTATTGCATCATTCGTTAGATTGTAGTGACTACCCTCCTTATGATCAAGAATTAGAGTGATTGTGAATCTTATATTTTCATAATGTGTATATTAATGTAAGAAATAATATTCCTATAGTCTTATTTAAAAAGTGATCTTGCAAAGAATAATATTGTTGCAAACTTGTACACAATTAGGGAAGTGATCACCACTCGAGTACAAAAAAAAAAAAAAAGTTGGCTCGCAGGCATGCAGGGAGTTCGAGGGGTGGAATATTAAGGTCGCTAATTATATCAACCACCCATAAATTTAAAAAAAAATGTTAAAAACCGTTGGTTGAGATTTATATTCGTCATCATAAAGAAAAATATTAAAAAATTATACAATTAAGAATTCCAAAAAAATAAAAATCGTCGGTGCCAGTTGCAATCCCATAAGGTCGCGATTGCCATCAAGGGCTTATCACAAATATTAACCCCCAAATGAATAGCATTTTTTAAACTCGTTTCAGAAACATATATTATTTTTAAAATGGAAAATTTTCATCCAGGTACCTCATATAATTCGAAAGTAGCAAAAAAACGACAAAAAAGTACTTTAAAAAACCTTATATTTTTTAAAATATGCATAGTAAACTTTCGTGCAACTCACGAGCGTTAACTGCGAGTGAAAATGTAATTTTCTTCATTTTTTGTACAAAAAGACTATTTCACCCTCATTTTATATTATATTATATTATATATGTATATATATATACCCACCCACTCCCCGCCTCTCTATATATATATACACGCCGAAGAGCTCCGACAACGCTGGAGTTGGAGAGGAGAGTCAGGGCGGTGACGGTAGTTGGGCGATGGAGGTGGAGAGGCAGCGGCGAAGATCTAGGGTTGTGTGAAGCGGTGGAGGAGGAGAGAAGAGAGGCAGCGGCCGGCAGCTTTCAGCGCCGGAGATTGAGAGGCGGAAGAGGCAGAGATATGGAGCTGCGTGAGGCGGTCGAGGCATAAACGACTATATATATATATTAATTATGATAATCGTGTATAATATATACATATATTAAATTTTCATGATAATTATATAAGAGAGTCTTATTAACCCTTCATGCTGAAGAGATTCAATCTCTTTCTTACAGAGCTCCATATATTTTCTATTCATCTGACAAGGTCTAGCCTTAATACGAATATCAAAATCTTCCTCATAAGGAAGAGAAACAATATGTTTCTTTCCATCCCAAAACGCATTAGAATGATCATTACAAATTTTAATGAAATTTTGAAGAAGTTTAATCTTCTCTTGTAATTTGAAAATTTTCAAATTGTTATCAATATTATTGAAATCAATTTCTTGCTTAAGAAAATTAATTTGATACCATAGGATCGCCAATTTAATCAGCATAAATATAATTTATACTGCATATGTACACATCTTGGCGATGTTCTACCCATACAGTGCATGTTTAGGTCTTTTCTAAGATAGCCATATGATCTAATCCTTTCCACAAATTTTCTGAAGAAGACTGGTTAGTAGTATCCTGCTCACACCAAACAGTTCATGCAGTGAGGGAGCGACATCTAATGTCCCAAACTCACCAGCATGCAGTGGTAAAACCAGCTTGTCTGTTATACCACCAATTAATAGGAGCCAAGAAAAGATTAAGTTCTGGCAAGAGCGTTCCGACTACCTTGAAAAGGAACTTGAATTGGCTAATAGGCTTATCTCTGATATTCAAAAGAAGGTTAATAACATGGAGAATGAAGGAGTTCTTTATTTTCCACTTGGAGATCGACTAGAAAGGTTTTTCTTTTCAAGAAGTGAAAGGAAAATTTTCCTTGATGCTCTAGAACAATGAGAGCCATCAATAAAAGAGAAAATACATTACAGGGTAGATCAAGCAATTTAACAAATCTCAGATCTACAACATATTCTTTATGATAAATATCGTAAGGAAGTTACAGACATGGTCATTGATGGCATCAACACTATAAGTGGCTTTCGTTTTCATCAAATCGAAAGAGAACCAATGTGTGCCATTATTGATATTCAGTTGGTTGAAGAAGAAGACATGGATCTAATTGCAGATCTCTATTTCAACCACCTAATCTTTTGGTATTTTCATACCAATTTCTCACAAGAAATATTCATTTCCAATTCTAGATTTCTTTGGACCAAAGGTCAAAAGAGAAATTGAAAGCTTTAGAAGAGGAATGAAATCTTCATCAGAATCGTGAGAAGTTTCCCACAGTCAAACAAGGGAGTATACCAATCCTCCATCAGACACATTCTTATAAATCATATAAGACTAGCAATTTTGGGGTATGATAGTTCAGGTGGAATGAATCCTAAAAAATTCACCAACTATCAAAAAAGTACTCCAACAAATTTGTGGAAATGACCAGATCATATGACTATCTTGGAAAAGACCCAAGCATGCACTGTATGGGTAAAATATTGTCAAGATGTGTACATACTCAGTATAAATCATATTTATGCTAATGATATTGGCGATCAACAGTCAAGCAACATGTCCATTGAAGAAATGAACCAAATAGATGAAGATGGAAATCCCCTAACGTAAGCGCTTACATCAGCACAAGACATACGCATGTAATGACGAAAAGAAGAAATCTTCACCTTTTTGACATGTTGGCCACAACAAGGATATCAATCATTCTTTCTACTATTAGAAAGGACCCTACTCTAATAAAGTTGTTTGTTTCTTCAAATAATGAAGTTGTATTATTGCATCCAATAATGGAGCAGAGCATTATTGCTTTCAATAATGAAGCAAATAGGATATTGTATGTCTAAAGTCCGGATTTCAAATCCGAGTTGTATTTCTATAAGTAAAGAGTTTCAGCTTTGCATTAGGCAGAGCGAAATAGAGGGCAAGTGAAAAGATCTAAGTCTTGCATTTATTTCCCAATTTGTAAACACTTCGGTGTAATAAAGCTTTTGCAAATATTGCAAGACTCGTGTACAACAGAAATTAAGTAAGTCTTTTTACTTTTCTATTCTTATATTGTTGAATTTTATGTTATAAATCGTTGCTAGAAATGGCCAGCTAAATACCGATGTGTTGAATAGTAGCATGGACTGAAATCAATGTTCATGACGAGGTTTTAAAAAAAAAAAGTACCAGATCGAAAATTTTTATTTCTAGGATGGTTAAAGTTTATTTATGCGATTGTTAGATTTTAAAATAAAAAGATATTTAATTTTGATGCCGAAGTCTGAATTGTCGGTGTTTCGCTGGGCAAGCTCTTTAAAAGATCTCTACATATATAGGATTTTGAGCCAATTACAGTCACAACCCCCTCCCCCTGCAACCTTTGGGAGTGAGGGGGTGCACTTTGTCCCTCACCTTTCAATCGGTGCATTTTCCCCCTCCACCTTTACAAAATTTAACACTTTGCCCCTCTGACACTATTTTTGCGGAATATTTCGTCCAAAATTATCTTTGACTATCTATTCTCCTCCGTCACGATAACCTAAGAGTCAAGACCACTACCATCATGTTTCTCTCTCCATGACGAAAAAAACTCATACCCATTTCAACTCTACAGGTCGTCGCAAGTGTCGGAATTCACCTGCAAAGCTTCGTCAATATGCGTCATCTTTGACCGGTAATTCCTCCTTTATTAGTTGTCGGATTTTGATTTTGAAAAAATCATTATTTTCCGTTGGAAAAATTGTTCAATTCATCCTGTCAAATTATCCAACTTGCAATCTCTAGACATAATTTTAGGTGTTTGCAAATCTCATCCTTCAATTTTTCATTTGATGAAATTATAGGACAACGGCCAGGAAATTAATGGCGTGTCAACCGGAATGACAAGTCATCCACTACGTGGCATTTTCTTTGCCACATCACAAAAAGAATAATATATATTATATACTAATACATAATAATAAAATATATCATATATTTATATATTATCATATATATTACATTTACTTTTATATATATATATATATGAAAAATTACATTCAACTACCTTATATTTAGGCTTAATTACAACGTAGTCCATGATTGTTTAAAAATTACATTTTAGTCCTTAACTTTTGTTAATATTTGTAATTAGGCCTAATTTTTTAAACTTTTAGGGATGATTTTGCATTTTTGGTCATATATTAAATGTAATACTCATAAAAGCATCCGGAATATAAGTGTACTTTTACAAATTTTATTCATAGATTTCATGAAAACAAGAAATATAGGGACTATATTGTAATATTCAAACAAATATGGACCGGCTTGTAATTAGGCCTAAATATAGGGTAGTTGAATGTAATTTTCTCTTAAAGTTATTTTTGAAACTGCATTTTTAAGTGAAAATAATTTTGAATGATAACATAGAATAAAAAAAAAAGGTATAAAATCCAAATTGGTGTACTAGTATATTTTATTTCTTCTTCCCGCCCCCTTTTTTGGCCTAAGTCTCCTTTAGTTACAAAAATAAAATATCAAATGAAATGAATGATAACGCTGCAACCCCAAATATATATCAAACTTGGCAATATGCTGAAATTAAATTACTACATACTTAGGTTACTTCTTTTGGTTTAATTAAATTCCATTTAAGCTTATAATAATTGTGCAAAAATTTTAGCCTTAAACCTGCATCTGCCGAATCTAAACAAATTAATTTTTCGATTTCTCAGAGTTTTCCCCCACCCAATTGAGTGAAGTTTTAATGAGCAAGTATTTTATGGTTATTATTTTTCTAAAGTTTACATAATTCACATGGCAAAGGTAAAATGCTATTCTTTATTATCACAAGTTTGGACGACTGAATTGAGTCTGTGAATAACTTGATCACGTTAACATAATTAAATATTTGACATGTTAAGATAACCATCAGTTTCTTATATGTTTTATTAACAGAATTCGAACATATATATATATATATATATATATATATATATGTTGCAAATAAATTATTTACTCACCCATATTAAAAGTTCTCAGCTAAAATATCTGCCTGAACGCGTATAAGTTAAACTGATTGTGTTTAATAATTAAGTGGCGAATTACACTCAGATACCCTGAGGTTTGCCCAAATTACAATCCGGTCTCTTTTGTTTCGAAAATTA
>JBBMKE010425445.1:0-10657 GCA_037834125.1 Lippia alba | reverse complement strand
GAGTCGAGGGAATCAAGAAAGAGAGCGAAACAAAACATGCATGCAAAGGCAATAATGCCACGCGGCCGCATGCAGCGTTAGTGTAAATGTCGCGCGGCCGTGCGGTGTTATTTCAAAAAGGGGGTCGAAGTTCGCGCGTGGCCGCGCGAGCTTTTAGCTCAAAATCCGCTCGGTCGTAAGATGATTTTCCAAAATATTTTCCCCAAGTCGAACTTCGCGTGCTGCCGCGCAGGATTTGTGCACGATTTTCGCTCGGCCGTGCGACCCCTGCCTCCACGAAACGAAATGCTACAACGAGACCAAGTCTCACACAAACCAACAAGCATCAAAGAAACAAGTTTAATCACTCAAAATTCATACATAATCATCAAAACTCATTCAAGAACATATAAAAAATCGAATAGCATCGAGGGATCAAAGATTCATACGCAAATTCACAACGAAACACACAAACGCGCATATATGGCCTTAACCGGCAAGGTTGTATCAAAATGGCCTAAAATGCTTTCAAAACTCATCAAAAATGCTCCAAAGTATCCAATACACATTTCCAACACATAAGAGCATCCAAATTCACAAATTGGGGTGAAGGGGTCCAAGTGGTCAACCAAATTCTCAAGCCAAAACTCAATACTCATGCATAAAACCTTCATATATGCACATATGAACACCAATGGAAGCCAAAAACCTAGAATTCACTCATATCTCCAAGAACCCACATTTGCCATAAATGCATCAAAGTCCATACTCAACTACCAAGCCAAGAGTTCAATAAATAACCAAAGGAATGGCATTCAATACACCTAATTATGCATATAAATGCAACAAGAGCCATGGAGATGCATCTATTCAACATAAGTCCCAAACCCTCCAAAATCATGCCAAATTCAATCCCAACTATCCCACCATGAAACTCATGATATGAATGCATAATATAGGTCACATAATCACAAGGATCACAAATACATGCTTACCAAGCAAAGAAATGCTAGAAAAAATGGGTCTTGAGCTTAGGGCTTGGGAGCTTCAATGGAGGTTTTGGAGCTTGGTTTCTTTCCTTCTTTCTTGGGTGAAAAACGTGAGAGGGAGAGAGAGTGAAGGGGGATTGCTGCAACTTGGGTGAAGAAAGGGGAAAAAGTCCAACAAAAGCATGGTCAAGGGGTCCCACCAAGTTTTTTTTTTTGTACGTGAGTATATACGGGTCGATATAGGGGTCGAAACGAAGTCGGAAAAATACGTGGTTAGTCTCATTGAATCTCATTTATCAAATGGAACGCAATGAAGGTGTCGGAACTCGATTCCGAGTTCCCTAGCTCAAGAAACGACCTAAGGACTCAAAGGTCATAATTACCGAATGACCCCAAAACATTCAAAAGGCGGCAATTGAGTCCAAAACTAATTACACTAAGGCCCCAAAATAATTTTAAAACATTCAAATAGATCCAAGAAGCATATAATTCATATTAGGCATGCTCGGAAATACAAATACGAAAAATACCAATTACGCGATTAACAAATAGTTCAAATAATCATATAGTTCAAATTGATCAACTACGAATAAAATAAAGATGTAACGCAACAATTAAGTATGAAAATAAATGCAAAATAATATTTAAACTCACACGTGGTTCAAACCTGTACATGCGAAAAGTCGGGGTGTCACAGGCCGGCCTTGAGTGCAGCGGCGGCAGAATGAAGAGGAGAGGAAGGACCGCAACGATAGGGAGAATTTTTGGGTTGGGGGTGAGTTTTCATCCTTTTCTTTTTTTCATTTTTCATTTTTAAAATTTTTGAATATATAAAATTTTCAAGTGACTAATTTACCCTTATAAAATTTATGTGCATGTCACGTGTGGTGCTCTCGCCGGAAAATTCTATCGGAATTTGGAATTAGGCATTAAAGTGAGACAATGATCAAAGGTTTGGTATGAAATCCTTAAAATTTAAAAGTTGGGTACTAAAGTGCAAAACACCCCAAACGTTGGGATGCAAAAAAAAAAAAATTAACCCAAAAAATAATAATAATATGTATAGGAGAGAGCCAAATAAAAACCTCTTTCGTCTCTTAAATTTTATATTTTTTTAATTATTATTATTTTTATCCACTTTAATCTCTGACATTCTTTTTCTTTCTTTTCGTTTATTTATTTTTTTATTCTTTTAATATACTTCTAATTTCTCTTTTCTCTTACTTTACTTCAATTATTTGTATATATAATTGTATCTCTTTTTTTCCCCTTATATTTTCAAATTCTTTTTTTAAGTTGATATTATCTTATATTATTTATTCATTTATGGGATTTAATAGTTTGAATAAGAGGGGGCGATCTCTACCATCCCGGAATACCCCCTAAATAACTGCGGCGGGGGAGAATATGCAATTTAATTATTACTCCTAATATTGTTAGCATCTTTAAGGAAAAAGGAGCAAATTGATAACTTGGAGCCTGAAACTCGGGAAATTCTTACCCAGACCCGGCTTGGCTGAGCCCGACAATGAAAACGCGCCACATGGAAAATCAAATCGTAATTAAAAAAGTATTATTAAACTCAACTAATAAATTTCTAACTCTACTCTAGTTAACGATATCTAACTATTATATTCTCAAAATATTCCTTCTCTTAACGAAAACAAATCTTCTTTCTTCACTACAAACGTGTATTTTCCTTTATTCTCACTTCTTGACATCTCAATTTCGACGGGTTCTTTCTAAAACATTTCAATGATCTACGATGTATTTCACATCGATTTATTTTAATCTAACGTTAGAGATTGAATGACGTTTCACATCCATTTATTTTAGTTTAATGTTAGAGATTGAATGACGATCCATTAGTGATGGATGAAATCTACTATCTCAAAAAACGTTACAGATTGAATGACTCAAAACACTTGTGAGGCTTGAGCCTTGAAGGAATCTGCCGCGGTGGATGAAATCTACTATCTCAAAACACTTGTGAGGCTTGAAGAATCTGCCGCGGTGACATTCGATGATAACACTTTGAATTGAGTTCACTGATTTATCCGATAAGCATGGTCCGAATAATTTGTTCTAACCCCTCGAACACATGTTGTTGATAGATATAGATAGTTGCTTCTTCTCGGAGTTTATAGGATTAACAAAAATTTTAGAAGGGAATATTTGACGAGGGGAGATCGAAATAAGAGTTTATAGGATTAACAAAAATTTTAGAATGGAATATTTGACGAGGGGAGATCGAAATAAAATAAAAATAATTCAAACAGTAAAAGGTTTTTCAATTTTGAGATTAGTGTTCTCATGTTTTGAGATAATTGTTGTGCAATTTCAGCAAGACTTGCGTATGTAAATTTCTGTTTTTTTCAATTTGAGAGAAACAATTTGATTTCTATCAAGTTTGTGAGAAATGATAGTTACAGACTTGTGTAACCCGCGTGAGTTATAATGATATGAGGATGAACAATATGCAGCAGCACTCTTGCAGAACTCTTTTGGCATTGTTACGATCATTTGTCGTGAATTGTTAGGATCAAACTTGGCAGCAGATCTCTTGTAGTGGAATGATGGAGTACACGAATTGTTAGGATCAACCTTGTGAAGCAGATCTCTTTTAGCATAATAATGGCATAATTATGATCATATTGAGAATTCTGTTTGAGATGGATTCTTGCCAAATATTCGTTTGTTTCCATATACGATAAAATAATAATTAAATATATTGTTAACTAGAGTAGAGTTAGAAAATTAATGAGTTTAATAATATTTTTTTAATTAAGATTTGATTTTCCATGTGGCGCATTTTCATTGGCGGGCTCGGCCAAGCCAGGTCTGGATAAGAGTTTCCCCTGAAACTCAGGCCGGTCATACTCTTCTAAGTTCTAACATCACATCCAAGTGAGATGGTTCATTTACATTACAGGTCTTTTTACAGCAAGAACAGAGAGAAACACTCTGTCTTGAATGTTGCCAAAATGCCTGAGAAGAGTAGCCTCAACTTCATAGGATTCCACAACATTATTTTAGAGACAGTCAGAAAACAAACAAAATGAAGTAATAGCCTTAAGATTTTGAGTAAATAGCACGAAACACATTCTTCATAGCAAATATTAGCACGGTTCGATACCTCAGAACAGATACGTACTTCTCCGCCATCTTCAAGTTCTTATTACCTTCGGGTCTTTGAGCTTCGCTTCCTAAGCTGAGGCTTAGTAGCCAAAGGTCTTGGCCTTAATTTATAATGCTGGTTGGTTTCCTGATTCTTCTCTAGCCTTGTATGCCCGAATTGCCCTTTGGGAGGACGGGACCTCAATTGTCTTGTTTGGTTCGGCTTCTCCATGGACTGTAGTGTTGATGAATCTTCCACCGGTTTGACTTCTGTAGAAGCATCAGATGACTTCTTGATGTCGTGACTCTCTTCTTCAGTCGCAGGACAGTCTCCGTCACGCATTTTCATTTCTCCATCTACTTCCAAATCTCCCACGTTTAGTTGGTCCTGCGGTTGAAGGTCATTTGTTTCACATGTTTGCCCAGCTTGATGATTATTGATTTTATGTTGCATTTCTCGTGTTTCAACATCCTCGTCTCCATCTCCTTTTCTTCGACTTTGTTCTTCAGTCTCCATCGAAGGACAGTATCCATCACACATTTTCGTTTCTCCATTTACTTCCAAATCACCCATGTTTAGTTGGTCCTGCGTTTGAATTTCATTTGTTTCACATGTTTGCTCAGCTTGATGATCGATTTTATGTTGCATTTCTCGTGTTTCAATATCCTCATCTCCATCTCCTTTTCTTCGACTTTCTCCAGTCTCCGTCGCAGGACAGTCTGCATCACACATTTTCGTTTCTCCATTTACTTCCAAATCACCGGCGTTTAGTTGGTCCTGCGGTTGAAGATCATTTGTTTCACATGTTTGCTCAGCTTTGTGATAGATTTTATGTTGAATTTCTCGTGTTTCAATATCCTCACCTCCATCTCCTTCTCTTCGACTTTGTTCTTCAGTCTGTAGTACGTCTCCCACAGTCACATCTCTTTGTTGCAACCAAACTTTACTGCATTCCTCTTTCATCTCTTCTTCGGAGACCATATGCTCTTGTTGCCGAGTCTCGACCGCAATTACCGCAGTGCTTGGTTCTGCGCGCCACTCAACATTGACCGACTCTTGACTTGCTTGTACTGGGTGATTGTCTGGATTTTGAAGATTATCCTCAGGTGTTTCACCATCTATATGCGAAGCTTCAACAAGTTCAGAATATACTTCTTCAATGAGTCCGTCCAGCACATCATCATCCTCTTGCTCCAGCCCACCAGAGTACCCGTTTTCTCCTTCAATCCTGTTTGCCTTCACGAGAGGCGAGAAGTCATATGTCAAACACTCTGAAACATCATATTCATAACATCTCAAAATATCAAGACTTGGTCATTTTCAGAGTAAAGGATTTCACAAGTTCATTTATAATAATTAGTCAAATAAGGATCACATGAATTATATTAATATTAGGACCATTCTGATCAACCAAATTAGTTCCAGCAGCAAAATTCCTGACTTCAAAGCTATTCTCCAGCGCTTCCATAAGGAACATAGAAAAAGGCCATAGTTATGTACTATAACACGAAAACATGCATGCTTTCCATTGAAAATATTAAGAATTCAGTTTTTTTTTACTTACCATAGCATCATCATTGATGAGAGGACAAACTTCCGTAATGGGGCTATTAGCTTCTTTACCAACCTTCTCCAGCTGCAGTGGCTGAGTCCTTTCTTCACTAACTCTACATTCTGGTTCAGGAGGCTCGATTTCAACAATCATGGCGCTTTCTCCTGCTTGATTCTCAACGTCAACTCCTCGTGCTGGAGGTAGCTCTTTTCCTTGAAAACTTTCACTGGCCATTTCATCATCTCCAGTTAAATACTGTATTTGCTGCACATGCACTTCATCCTCCACTTTATCTTCATATACTTCTACCGTCATGTTCTCCAAAGAAGGCTCATGCACTTCATCTTCCACTTTATCTACATATACTTCTACCATCATGTTCTCTGAAGAAGGCTCACCGCCCCTCCCCCAACCCCTACTTCGCCCTACTCTCTTACCCCGACCTCTACCTCGTCCCTTACCTCTTCCCCTACCTCTACCCTTACCCCTACCCCTTTGTGTCGTATAACTCTTCTTCCTCTTTCCTCTTTTCTTCTCCAGTTTAAAACTCTGACAAGAGCTAGAGGTGGAACTAGACGCATATGTAGGACTGGAGCTAGGACTTGGACTTGGACTCGGACTAGGACTAGGACTGGGCGTGCGGATGGAGCTAAGGGCAAGGCTCGTGACCCTCGGACGGCGATCAGAAGTGCGATTAGGGGTGGTTGATTTAGCATTCAAATAACAATGGCTACGAGTCTCGACAAGATTTCCACTCTCACAAAGCTTTTCGAGATGATGCTTTAGTAAAACACCATGAGCGAATGGCAGCTGTTTATACTTTTCTACAATAAACTTGGATATTGCCTCCTCAGTAGATCCCCCTTCCTCATTCAACTCTTTAATTGCATTCTCAATCATCTGCACCAAAATTTACTTCCCTTGCACATCAGCATGTATGTGGCAGTGTATACTGATACTAGCACGATAAGAAAATTTTCCAGAAAAACACAAATTTATCTACATGTCCATCTTAAAGCAAGCTAAAATTCAACCACATTGCAGATTCCTGAATAAGCTCAAATATCAAACCATTTAAATGAAACGACATGGGTAAAAAATCCAGTCTTGCAAAAGAACAAAACCCCGAAATCAATAAGAGATTTTAACTTTTTTTTGTTTCATTCCTTTCGAGAATCAACTGAACGGCATGCAATCAGTGGAAAGAACCCAAAAACATCGTAGCCTTTACCAAATAAACAGTTATCCCTGAAATCAGTGAGATAGTATGCACATTGTTTGCAGAATGGGCTAAAAAAATTCAAGAAATGACTGAGAAGTGTTTGAAAAAGAGTTACCCAAGCATAAGGGGGGTGATCGGGGGTGGAAATGGTGGGAAACAACTCTTCAATGCGCTTTTCGACAAAGGTTTGCTGCTGAGGAGTGAGTGATTGCGCTGGAGTTGAGGCAATGGCGCATCGTAGTAGCAGTGATCTGAGGTTTTCAAGCCTAGGGTCGGTGGTGGTGGTGGTGGCGGAGCTGCGGCGGTGGGCGGTGGCTGCATCACTTGCATGCGGTGGTGATGGAGGTTTGGGGTTGGGGCTCTCCATTGCAGTGGAATTTGAGTTGACCGTCAATGTGCAATTGTACATACACCTCTTTCTTTATGCCTTGTGGACTGAAAATTAACATTTATCATTTCCTAATATCAATTTAGTCGAGTTAATTTTGTGAGAGAATTTTTTTTTATTTGATTATACAAACTTAAAATATTAAAATTTCTTTATGCAAAACACTAATCTTTTAATTATATCGATTCGATGGAGCCAACTCGGAAATATAATTTTTTTTTGTCTTATTATATACGAACTTAAAATTTAAAAATTTCACTAATTTATTTGGATCAATAAATGAACTTTGTTGGAAGTTGAAACCTTTATCACAGTCCGGTACGTGGAAATTAAAACGAAATACCGAAAAGTTCCATTTCATTATTCATCTTTAACAAGTATTTCTCACACATTTTGCAATTGATTGGAATTTTGAAGTCTTGCTCCAGCCTCCATGTGTCTTTTTTTTTTTCCCCCTTTTTTCTCTCTTTAGCTCATTTTTATGAGTAAGTCGGAACAAATAGCTTAAGATGAATCTCTTCTTATTACCCGTAACTATATTCTTAGGGACTCGAACCACTAAGATATGTCCACTTAATGGTAGCGTGCATCTATTTTTACTCTTTGTCATACTTTCCTTATCGATCGTAACTGCATTCTAAAAAACTCGAACTTGAAATACTTAACTAAATTAATATAGTTGTAGTATCAAACCAGTAAAGTACACCAACCTAATGGTAGCATGCGTTCGTTTCTGTCATACTCTCAATCAAAATGGAAATGTAGAATAGAATGAGTGAATCATGGACAAGGCAACGCAATAAGGCCCAATTTGTGTCTGGCCTACACAAGATACACCGTAACCTCAAGGCCCAAAATTTTAAAGTAGGCTTTTTCTGGGTTTATGTAGATATAATATGGGCTTAGTCCAACTCTCATAGTTGGGCTTTAATCAATTATGCCCAAGTAAATGAACATGAAAGGAAGAGAAGGGGGAGGTGATCGATAAGACCTTAGTAGTAGTAATAGTATAAAATATATTTATACCACTACTCAAGGACCATGGTAACATGTAAAGTACTTTCTCTCTTGTTACAATAGTCCAACCGAACCAAGTTCCGATTATGATTACCCTTTATAGGAGCTAGACTTGTCTTTGTTGTATATTTCATTTCTTATTTTACATAATTACATTACTGTAATTAGTGGCCTTAGATGATGCAATTAGGTGTGTGGCAGATCCCTTGATTGTTGAGACTCCTTTATTGTGGAATTCTCTACACACCCCCGCAAGATGGAGGGTCTGTCGGACACTCCGATCTTGGTGTGGCAGCTGAGAAACTGCTGTTGGGGAAGCGCTTTGGTGAGTGTATCGGCTAGTTGGTCAGCAACGGAGACGTGTTGGACATGTAGCGCACCATTTTGGACCTGTTCGCGAACAAAATGAAAGTCTAGGGCAATATGTTTCATTCGAGAGTGGAAGAGCGGGTTGGAGCATAGATGGGTAGCGCCAATGTTATCGCAGAAGATGGTTGGTGCGTGCGCTAGCGGAATTCCCAACTCCGTGAGTAGCGAGCACAGCCAGCAGAGTTCAGCTAATGCAGAGGCAACGGCGCGATACTCTGCTTCCGTTGAGGAGCGTGCAATGTTGCGTTGTTTCTTTGAGCTCCAGCTTACTGGGTTTGTTCCAAAGTAGACAATGTTGCCACTTGTGGAGGAATAATCATCCCTATTTCTGGCCCAATCGGCGTCCGAGAAAGCTACAAGATCCATTGGGCTATGGCGTCGTAGTAAGATACCAAAGTCTGATGTCCCACGTAGGTAGCGAAGTAGTCTTTTGATTGCCTGTAAGTGCACTGATGTCGGACAGTGCATGTATTGGGACAATTTGTTGACAGTGAATGCAATATCCGGACGTGTAAATGTCAGGTACTGGAGGCCACTCACTATAGATCGATACTCAATAGGGTCAACAAGCAATGTGCCCACATCGATCCGAAGTTCATGTTCCAGTGAGAGAGGGGTGGTAACTGGTTTGGAGTTGGCCATGTTCCGACGATGGAGCAGATCGTGAATATACTTTCGTTTAGAGGGAAGCAGACCGCCGGTTGAGGCGATGCACTCGACGCCCAGAACGTAGTTGAGTGGACCTAGATCTTTTAGTGAGAAACGGTCGGATAGGGCTTTGATAAATCCCGACGCCATGGCTTCATCCGGGCCTGTAACCAAAATATCGTCAACATAGACCAGAACATATATGACTGTAGCAGAGATATTGAGGATAAAGAGAGAGGAGTCCGCGAGGGAGTTTTTGAATCCCTGAAAGAGCAAAAATTTGCTTAGTTCATGATACCACGCGTGGGGGGCCTGTTTGAGCCCATATAAGGCCTTGTGGAGTTTACAGGCATACTTAGGTTTGTCCTTGTTAATGAAACCTGGGGGCTGCACCATATAAACTGTTTCAGATAAATGGCCCTGTAAAATAGCATTGTTAACATCTAGTTAACGCATCACCCATCCACGGCTGACAGCAATTGCGAGCACAACCCGAATGGTGGTTGGTTTGATGATGTGGTTGAAAGTGTCGTGAAAATCGATGCCCGATCTCTGGTAAAAGCCTTTCGCGATGGGCCTTGCTTTGAATCTGTCAATAGAGCCATCAGAGTTACGTTTAATACGGAATATCCATTTGCAACCGACTAAATTTGATGCAATAGAGGGATGAACTAGTTCCCATGTGCCATTTTTGACAAGGGCATCATATTTGGCCGCCATTGCCTTTCGCCATCGCTCGTCCCAGAGGGCTTGGGTGACTATTTTAGGTTCGATTTCAGATGAGGGTATCATTTGGCTGTGGAGGTTCAGTTTTTGTGTTAGTTTGTGTATGTTGTGTTGGGATCGTGTGACTATGGTGCGGTGGGCCTGTGGTGGGTTTGGGTTAGGGAGAGGCTAGCTTGGTTGATTCTGGTGGGTTATCAGTTGTGTATGAGTGGATAGTGGATGGGCTAGGTGATGTGTCGATGGAGGTTGTGAAGGCACCATTGACGACGAAAGAGTTGATTGCGGTTGGGGCTCCGGGGTGCTTCGTGGCGCGGGCGAGACAATTGGGACGAGGGTGACCGTTGGGAGTGGATTTTCCGAGGTAGATGGTGAGTCTGGTGGTTTGGTGGAATGGGGGGATTTATAGGAAGTGGTGAAGGGGAAGGTAGTTTCAACGAAGCGAACATGACGAGACACATAGAGGCGGTACGTGGACATATCGAGGCAGAGATAGGCACTTTGGGTGAGTGAATATCCAAGAAATGCACATGGGACTGATCGAGGACTAAGTTTGTGATCCGAGTACGTTCAGAGCCACGGGTAGCACAAGCAGCCAAATGTGCGGAGTTTTTCATAGTTGGGTGTTGTGTTGAATAGTGCTAGATAGGGG
>JBBMKE010425425.1:0-10658 GCA_037834125.1 Lippia alba | reverse complement strand
AGCTTTGATGCAATACTCCATGTCGTAATGAAGAAATAAGTGAGTGATGATGCCAAGACTGCATTGAACAATCAAAGAAATTGCTTTTACGTGGGATGACTGATTATAATGGAGAGACGTGATTCTTGGCTATACAAATGAAATGACTGATTTACCTTCAAAATTTTCTTTCTATTGAATGATCATTTCATTTGAATGTTTTAACTCCAATACATCAAAAACTGGTACCGAAACTTTTAGAAATACTATTTTATCGTGATGTATTGTATTGAATACCCATATCGAGTATCGACACCGTGTTCTACATTGATGCACAATATTTTTTTTAAAAAAAAGAATTTATGTTTCATAGTTTTGTGTTGTTTTTGCCATGGTCGTGTATGTGCACAACATAGTTGAAAGCCCGTCGCTTCATTGCACGAGTATTTGATGCTTGATGCTTAATAAATTTAATAAGAAGATATAGATACGATATGCACAACATCATAGTCGAAAGCCCATCACTTCACTGCACGAGTATCCGACGCTTGATGCTTAATAAATTTAATAAGAAGATATAGATTTCGTCGTATCGTATTAGTATCATTGTTTTGGTACCAGCCTGTGCATCACAAGCCCAAACCCATCCCACGATTCTACTGATTCATTGTTTGCATAACTGGAATTGAATGCAAAATGTGGACTATTATCATTACCTTTGTATATTTGTTATGAAATGTAAAAAATATTCGGGAAATATGGAATAACTCCCCATATGGCATGCCAAATTTTACTTTGCCTCCCCCTTGAAAAACGCTCCTTACTAACTCACAAATTCACTTTGCTAATTTTACTTCACTCCTTATTTTTGGTGATTTTACCAACATGTCCCTGTGAAAGCTATGACTTTCTCTCCCAAACCCATCACTTTCATTAATGTGAAATAAAAAAATAAAAAAAATGGCGACGGGGAAGGAGGAGTTCTGAGCCAAAAACCGACGGTCGAAGGAAGTGAGTTTTGAGCCAAAAATCAACAGTGGTTGCCGGAGAAGTGGGTTTCAACTACGGAGGTCAGAGATTTTTGCCGTTGAAGGAGTTCCACCGCCGACAGGAGTCTGCTGCACTAGGGTTTCCGCTGCTGAGGTTTGAAATCGAAGTTTAGGGGTTTCAAACGCCGACGAGGACGACGACCACGATAAGTAAAGGTATTTTCCCCAAATTCTTTTTTCCCTTTTTCCCATCTTTGCTCCAATACGAAATATCTAGTATTAGATAAGCTATTACATATTTTGTTTAACACGAAAATGGTTGGGTGTTGATTGAATATTAATGTCCTGCTTTGGTTGGGTGTTGATTGAAACCGAAATGCTCAAATTTGTGTATATGTTGTTTGAATCTAAAAGCCATAGTTTTTTTTTCTCATATTTTGCTTGAATACGATATGTCAGTTTTTAGGTACCTTATTACACCATTTTTATACACGGAATTGTCATTTAGTTGAATGCATTGAAATGCTCTGACTTCTTTGGAGGTTCCTTGAACCAAAATGACCTTATTTGTTTGTAGGTTGATTGAAATTGGAGAAAAATAAAAAAATGGTATACCAACTAACCCATTTTGCAATTTTGGTACTAAATTTTTTTCAGTGAAAAAATTTCCCCCTAACTAACAAAGTTAGAATTTTTGTGCATCTTTTCACCGGAGTTACACAGCTGGCGCCGGAAAATGCAACGTGGGTCTGAGTTTGTGCTTAGGCGGATAGTATGTCACACGTGTACACAATTGTGATGCCATGTTTGTTGTTCCCAGATAGAGAAAATTGCATAAATGGTATACCAACTTCACCCTTTCAGCATATTTGGTACCATAACTTTTCCGAAGGCAAACGTAACTTGTAGGTACAAAAAAATTGCAATTTAATGCAAAATTTTTCCAGAGATCGAAAATCCCACCAGAAACCCCCTCCGGTTTCAACCCTTATGACTCGTTTACGCCGTTTTGACCAAAATTCTTGGCCCTTTTAACCCAAGACAACCCGTAATCCTCCCATTACTCTCATTTTACCTCTCATTCATGTTTTGTCCCAATGAAGAAGGAAGGAAAGAAGGCAACAAGGGTTTCTTCCATTTTCGTACCTTTAAGAGCTCATAACTTTATTTCTTCTTCTCCATCTTCAAACCTTGAAAGAGAGGTTAATTTCGGCACCAGTTGTTACGTATCGAGGGATATGCAGTTTACACCGATACTTCAAAGGAAGGTCTCGGTTGTGTTTTAATACAAAGTGGCCGAGTTGTAGCTTTGTTGTGTCTGATTTAAGTTAAACCAAATCGTGCAAGTGTACATTGAACATACGTATAGGACAATAGGATCGTACCCACAGAGAAGGGATATCAATCACTACTCAATAACTTTTTCTAATCGAAAGACCAAACAAATTCAAGATAGTTTACTAAACTACTAAGAATTAACTCAAATAACTAACTAAATTAAACTAATAAGCAAACTAATAAACACGGATTAACTTTAGCAAACGAAATAGGCATAGGAAATAACAACTAACAAAATCCAGGGTTCTATGTAATGCTCTTGTGACAAGTCTGATTCTACAACCTAATCACTGAAATTCGTATTATACTCTCTCAAGGTATAATCGAGTATTAAATTAACCTCCAGGTTGTTCTCACAATCATGACTAAATTAACTTAACCAATTGGCTCAAGATTAGTATAATGCTATACTAGCGACTCGGCATGGAATAAAATTATAAGTTGTATGAATTCAAGACTAAATCTCTTTAACTCACCAATTAAGTAGTTATGAAAATCTTCCCTATTATCCTGATCCTCTCGAATATCAGATAATTCTAGACTATGTTACGATTGGTCAGATCATCACATATCAATTCAAACCAATTTTCAAACTAAGAATTAGAACAAGTCATTCAAGCATTTTGTCGAACACCTTTCATGCATCAATCATTATTTCCCTAGCCCTAGGTATCTAGCTACTCATAATTTGCTCAAACTCCATAAAACTAAAAGAAATTGCATTAATCATAAAGAAATTCAATATGTCTAAAAAAAACTTAAAATTCAAACTAATAAACATTCAGCCAAATTAAACGAAAATCAACTAACTACTAAAACTATACTTCTACGAATTAAGGAATTAGTTTAAATCAATAAAAGCGATAAATAAATCCGGAATTGAACTAAATTGTTCGGAATAATCGATCCTCTCGTCTTTTCAAATTCCTCCAGAACACTTGTACAAAACTCCATCTCGAACCTTCTCTTCTAGGGTAAACTCTGATAAAGCTCTCTCAAATAAAACCTAAAAGTCGGCTTAAATAGCAGAATCCAAAACTCAATCAATCACACGAGAAACGACCGTATCTCACCTATGTTCGACAGTCGCCACGCCCGTGTAGAAAAAAAACGTATCTACGCTTTTATGATTATGACACGACTGTGTCATGAATGTATTACCAAGGGACACGACCGTGTCTTTTCTTGCGCTCAACCTCCGGACCTTCTGTGCCTAGACACGCCGTGTCTCGGTTCTTCTTGCTAGGAGACACGACCATGTCTCCCTCTGTCCTTGCTTTCCGAAGTTCTTGTACTGAGACATGATGTTTTTCTTCAATTTTGCATCTTGTCTCCGTTTTTCAACTCCCTCGTACAAAATAACTGAAATGGAGCAATGATACAATACAAACATATAAAACGACTCAAAACATTCTGAATTCAGCAATAAAAATTATGCAATTTACGTACTCAGCAAGCTTATGCTTCGAAAAAGTTGAAGGAGCATGAGAAGAACTACCCCACTCACGATCTTGAGTTGGCCTCCATAGTGTTTGTTTTGGCAAAGTGGCGTCACCACCTCTACGGTGCAATGTTCGAAATGTTTGCCGATCACAAGAGCCTCAAGGTTATTCAATTCCAAGTTCAAATTTGATGATTCGGGTTTGCTAAAGTTTAAATCGAGTGTATGTATCCCGTAAGAGTTCAAGAGACTTATACTTGATGAGGCACATTGCTCAGGTTATTTAGTCGGGGGGTACGAAGATGTACGTATCGGGATTTGAAGAAGAAGTTTTTGTAGAGTGACATGAAAAAAGATGTCACGATCTTCGTGAAACGATGTCTAACATGTCAAAAAGTTAAAGCAGAGCACCAAAAGCCAGGAGGAACTCTCCAACCGTTTTTGATCCCCGAGTGGAAGTGGGAGCAAGTGATAATGGATTTCATATTCAGCTTGTCGAGGACCAAAGGAGGGTACGATGGAATATGGATGGTTATTGGTATATTAACCAAGTCAGCCTATCCCTCAAGGTTCGAATGTCCGATAAGGTTCAAAAGCTAGTCGACGTGTATTGTAGAGAGATAGTAAGGTTACACGGAGTTTCAGCTAGTATTATTTCGGACCGAGATCTAAGGTTTACGTCGACATTCTGGCAGAATTTACAGAAGTGTTTGGGCACCCGGCTCAATTTTGTTTAACAGAAAAGTTATGGTACCAAATTTGCTGAAAGGGTAAAGTTGGTATACCATTTATGCAATTTTTCCTATCTGGGAACAACAGTTGTGGCATCACCATTTTGTACACGTGTTACATACTTACACCTAAGCACAAACACAGACCCACGTTGCATTTTCCAGCGCCAGCTGTGTAACTCCAGTGAAAATATGCACGAAAATGCTAACTTTGTTAGTTAGGGGGTAATTTTTTCACCGAAAAAAAATTAGTACCAAAATTGCGAAATGGTGTTAGTTGGTATACCATTTTTGCATTTTTTCCTCTTTGAAATTGAAAACCCTAGATTTTTTTTGGCCTCTTCTGCTCCAATATATTGTTGTCTTTAGATACGGTATTTATTCTTTTTCGTACACGAATTTGTTATTAACTCTATGATGTTATCTTTGGCAGAAATGACTAGCCTTCAAACTCGTTGTTCCCCCCGGCATTCTGCAAAGAAATGGAACATATTTGGGTTTTAATGAAGTCCGTACACCATGAAGCCATTTCTAGATGTCTATTTGGTTTTTTCTTGAACATGTCGTTTGCATATGCATCCAATTCTAGAATCAAGATATTGTTATCCGAATTTGTTTGTTTGTCATTAAGTGGATGATTTGTATTTTAATTTTTTTTGGTATGTTGTGGTCATGGACTGTAATTTTTTGGGGTGTGCCTTTGAACATTATGTTGTCTGCTGCTCAGGGTATGATGTTCTTATCTTTTATTGTTCATGTAACAAATTTACTATTTTTAGCAACTCCACAAAGGGAAGATTGTAGTTGCAGACGAAGGATCCACGACCGATATATGTCTCAAACACCAGTCTTATTATCCCAACCTCCCGACCATGGTTGAGATTTTTCTATTCATTAATTATAAGACAGAATATATGGATATATGCTATATGAAGGATGTTTGTGCCAGTAGATCTAGGAAACATGTCGTATTGTTTGTCAAACAGAGTCATAATATACAACACCTCTTGACCATTGTCACATACACCATTTTGTTTTTTTGGTTAAATAACTCATTATTTATGTTAGAAAATATTATTGTTTTTCTATCCCAACCGGTTCAATAAGAAGAAAAGACGTATACATCACCTATCACGTTAGTATTTCAATTTTCAAATAGTATGCAAGCAAATACAATATATATTCTAAAAATGCAAGTGATTCCAGGATTTAAAAAAAAAAGAGGAATTCCCAAAAAATCCTCAATTGTGGACTCAAATTTTTATTTGCTTCCCATTTTAAAAATTATTGCTCTTCAAAATGGGGAGTAAACGACATGGGGAGTATCTTCAAAATTATTTTCAAAAAATCCTCAGATCGCAATATCGCGTACTTAAATCACAATATGTTGTATGTGTTGTACAAAATGGGGAGTAAACGAAAATTATGATTCTCATCTGGCGAGTGAAGAGCAATGATTTTAAAAATGGGAAGCAAATAAAAATTTTAAAATTTTTTTCATCAGGGTATGAGTGATATTGGTTCAAATTATTCATGCTACGATGTATGAAATTATCGTAACTTCGTATTAAAAACATGTACTACAGTATTTGTTGCATATTATGTAGTATAAATTCTTATAATTCTAGTATAAATTCATATAATTCTGGCGATATGCGTTATAATAAAGCACGAATAACGTATTTAAGAGTACATATATCGTATAAAATTATGAAAAGTATGGATTCTCTTTTATCACCCCCATGAGTTGGAATTGCACAACACAAACCTAAGTATAAAATTGGCAATATGTAGTATAATAAAGCACGAATAATGTATCTAGTTGCCCACATGTCATATAAAATCATGAAAAGTATCACGTATAAGTTTGTCAATATGTAGTATAATAAAGCACGAATAGTGTATCTAATTGCACATATGTCGTATAAAATCATGAAAAGTATTACGTATAAGTTTGTCAATATGTAGTATAATAAAGCATGAATAATGTATATATCTAATCGTCCATATGTCGTATAAAATTATGAAAAATATCAGGTATAAGTTTGTCAATATGTAGTATAATAAAGCATGAATAGTGTATCTAATTGTCCATATGTCGTTTAAAATCATGAAAAGGATCAAGTACACTTTTATCACCACCATGAGCTGGAATTATATAACTTTCTTCATGTCGTATAAATTTAGCAATATGTAGTATAGAAAATACCAAATTATGTATCTAAAGTATCCAGATGTCGTATAAAATCATGAAAAGTATCAGGTACGCCTCAATGAGTTGGAATTACACAATATTCTTCATGTAGTATAATTTTAGCAATATCTAGTGTAAGAAAGTAAAAATAATGTATCTAATTTCTCATGTCGTATAAAATCACGAAAAGTATCTGGGACGAAAAAACAGCATTCTAGTCCAATTAACACCAACCAACACAAATGAAGGAAAAAAGTATGCAATACATATAACAAACACCATTCCAGTCCAACAAACTAAATTACACAAATTATTCATAAAGTACACAGACTGATACATTTTGCATATCACGTAAAATTACGATTCAATGGATTGTGTGCAGCTACGTCGATTATGACCTTTTGGCTTGCACCGTGAACATGTAAGATCTCTTTTGAATCCATGCACATAATTCAGGAATTCAGGAAATTTGATTGCATAGCATCAGATTTAGTTGTTCATGCGTGTCATTCCCGCATCCTCTGCTCGTGCCTAGCAAGGCTGATAAAGAAAACGTTGAAATAGAATAAAGTTGTAATAAAATAGGAAGGACAATAATTCATTATTGAATTACCTAAAGCTAGTCGATCACAATGTGCTCAATATCATCCCTATCAGTTGCCCTAAGGTCCGCGTATGTCAAATTGAATGCTCTATGAAGTTCAATCATATTATCAACATCGTCATTATTCAATAACCTAACTTCTTGATCCTTGGCATAAGGAGCAGCGTATGACAATCTTAATTCGCTCAAATTTATCTCAGGCCAATAACTACCAACAATGGTCTTCAATTTCATCAAATCGAAATCACCCATAATTGAGAGAACATGCATCTCATGATTATAGCAAATGTCATCCCGAAACACACGGGTGTGCTACAATCACCCTCTTCATTTGAGCTAGTCATCGCTAAATCCGAAACCTTGCTCACAAAATTAAGCAATGAAATTGAGCTGAGAAATAGTAAAAATTAACGAAATGACTAAAATTACAGACGACGGGAGTGAAGACCCAGACCTGGAGTACGTCGGCGAGAGTTTACGGAGCCGATTCACTTCAACACCATATTTCCCGTCCCAATGAGCCTCTATCTGTCTCGTGCGCGAAATGAGGTGCGTCGGTAATGGTGGACTGTAATTGGAAGAAGAAGTGAGAAAAAAGATGGGTGCTTGCCGAAATACACGACCGTCGACGGCGAATTGGGGAACCGACAGTGAAGGTGCGCCGGCGAGTTTGGGAACGGGAACCTCTTTTTGCTTTCAGAAAAATAATTGCGGAGGATTGTTGATTGGTTTGAGCCGATAAATGGAGGGTAGTGTTGTCATTTTAGGTACTTGGGGAGGTGACCAAAATTATAAAACTCATCTAGACAGTAAATGAGGAGAATTTCCGAACCGGGGAGCAAAGACAAATTTTGGCAACCCTTGAGGAGTTAAAACAGACATGTCTGGGGAGTTACAACAAATTTTGGCAATCCTTAGGCCAAAACTCAGGGCATGCCTGGGAAGTTTTTGTAATTATCAAAACCTAAAAAATTTGTGTAATTAGACAAAACCTCCGGACATGCCACTAAGCCATTGTAATTTTTCGAATAATATTCGATTTGACAACGATATATCTTTTGTGGTGGCAAATTAAAGAGATAAACCGAATCTTCGAATTGGTTAATGGGGAATCGACCTACATTGTTGAAATGCATGGCCACAAACCTAACTAGCCTGCAGCCACATTTGAAGGCGGTCCACAGAAAGCTTTGATGCAATACTCCATGTCGTAATGAAGAAATAAGTGAGTGATGATGCCAAGACTGCATTGAACAATCAAAGTGACCAAAAAGTTCACTAAGAAATTGCTTCTACGTGGGATGAATGATTATATTGGAGAGACATGATTCTTGGGTCTACAAATGAAATGACTGATTTACCTTCAAATTTTTCTTTCTATTGAATGATAATTTCATTTGAATGATCCAATACATCGAAAATTGGTACGACACTTTTAAAAATACTATTTTATTGTTTCGTATTGTGTCGAATATTCATATCGACACCGTGTCGTACATTAATCTACAATGAGTTTTTTTAAAAAATAACATATGTTTCGTTGTATTGTTTTGATTTCACCGTGTCCATCATAGTCAAAAAGCCCATCACTCCACTGCACGAGTATCCGACATTTGATGCTTAATAAATTTAATAAAAAGACATAAATTTCATCATATCTTATTCGTATCCGTATATTTAGCTAACAGCCTGTGCATCACAATCCCAAACGCATCATCCCACTAATTCATTGTTTGCATCACTGGAATTGAATGCAAAATGTAGACTATTATTATTTTTTCGATCTCTCAGGATTCCTCCCACCCAATTGAGTGAAGGACTAATCTCCCGGGATAGCTGAAGGCGCTTATTGCGAAGACCCCTCTCAACGTAGTTTTTTACATCCACAAGGTTCGAACTCGAGACCTTGCTTAAGTGAACTCAAGCCCCTATCTACTTGAGTCAACTGCCCGTTGGTAGACTATTATTATTTGTATTTGTATATTTGTTATGAAAAGTAAAAATATTTATTAAATTTTACCAAATAAAAAATGTGGCAGTTAATGCTTCGAACGGTGTGAAAGAGGAAAACAGCTCACGAGTGAGATTTGCCCATGTGGTGTGGGCTCACTTAACCCTTTTGCCAGCTCATCCTTTTTAACCCATCCGGAAATCAGGATTACATTATTATTTAATTATCCCCGGAAAATCTTGACGCGTATACCGCGTCGTTACTATTTTTGGATTATATCCAATGTCACCGAAATTAATCACGTCTCCAATGAGTCCAACCATATTATTATCTCTCAATAATCAATTTTTGAGTCACGTTCACATACACAGTTGTGAATTTTCCCCACAGGGAAACCTACTAAATTTAAATAATATCAACATTTATGTATTTGAAGTAAGTTTTAAGACATAAATAGTTGGTGGTTATAATAAATTAGTAGTTTTTATAACCAGTAAAGTAATTTACTTTTTCAGTTTCAAATAAAAGGCAACAAATTTACACGAATTTAAGTATGTCAAAACCGTATTCAATTACTGTACACAAAAAAAAATTAATATTAACAAGTGCATAACAATTATCAGAACGATATATATATATATATTTAAAAAAATAATCAATCACATTAGATATTACATTTATATAAACAGTGGATTCTAAATTAACCAAACATATACAATTAAGAAAGAAATAAGTAAACAAGTTCATAGTAAATATTTGCATTTGTAAGTTTGGATTCTATTGGAACAGTTGAGAATTACCCATTATGTATAGGGAAAAAAAAATTACCCATTATCCTCTTTTAAGGAAAAGGAAAAAGAAATTCAGCAAAAGAGGCTGCTTAGCTAAGAGCCCAGAGGAGAATAGTGTTTAACTTAGTTTAATTTATGATTTACATATATGAATACAGTTACACATATTATTTTTTTTTAGAAATATCGGACATAGTATCTAACACAATATCGTGAAATAATAATTTTAAAAATTTTCGTGAATTAGAGTGTTTAATATATCAACAATTATTGACAATTAAAGAAAGAACTCGGGTCGAGTTTGAATCTCTTATTTCAATTTTGTATTTTATCTCTTATTTCATTTATACACATACATTACATGTATTGATAAACGATCGGACATTAATTAGAAGAAAAAAACAATTGAGATATGAAATTAATAAAAAAAAATTCTCCTATAATCTTGACCGTTTATTAATACACTAAGCTTGTATGAATAAGTAAAATATGAATTAAACATAAAGATTGAAACAGAAAATCCAAAATTGTCGGGATAGGAGGAAAACAGATTTAAAGGAGTTGCAATTTTTTTACGAGTTTTACAAATAAATATTAAAGATAATAAAAAGAAATCAAAATATTCCAAATAGCCCCATAT
>JBBMKE010425406.1:0-10659 GCA_037834125.1 Lippia alba | reverse complement strand
CACAATTGCGAGCCCCGGTCCTTTTGTTGGAAATTTTTTTTAAATTCCGCTGCTTTTCTGATTCTGTTTTCCAACACTTTATTGTCTCTCTTCTTCCTCTTCTATGATCTTGTACCGAGTGTGCTTCAATTTTGTGGAATGAGAATGATTCTGGGTTATATTGCTCCAGTTACCCTGTGTTATTATTTTTTTGTTAGTTTAACCTTGTGTATTAAAAAATTTTCAAAAAAAAACCCTGCAGACAAAAACTGGAAAATAGGTCATATATTCTGCAATGGAGCTTTATTCCATGTTCCTCGTTTACAACAACAAATTAAACAACCAAATAATAAAGAATAGTTGATGCAAAGACCAATTCAAACATAATAATCCACATCCATTTAATAATAGAAAATAGCACTGTAGGACAAAAGAAGTGTGGACCACCAAAAGCAAAAGTATTCTATCAATTACAGTGATTGCATTGAAGAAGACAACATAAAATGGGACCTAACCACCAACTAGCAAAATAAATACATTGTTTATGTAATGCACATCAAAATTATAGGAAAATCAGATCTGGAAACTAATTCATGGCTTCTAAGGGATGGGAAATCTCCTTGTCTTGGACCTCCCTCTAATATTCTCCAAAGCTTGTGCCTCTATTGTTCTTTTGTTCCTTTGCTTCTTAGATTGATTTGTAGTTGGCTCAGCCTCAGATGTGCTTGGAACGAAGCTGGTATGCTGAGCTCTAGATGGAGGAACAAAGTTGTCTCCTCTTAGTCCTCTGCCACTTTGAAGCCGGTTGGGAGCTGGTGGTCTTGGCCTTCCTTGTGCACCAGTTTGAGGAGTTTGAACAGTTGAAGATGCAGTTGGAGTACCTTGTACCACAGAAGTATTTATAGCTAAAATTTGTGGTGCGTTGAGAGGAGATGCCAGTGGAGCAGTTGCAGTTGGAGTAGTAGATTCATCGCGCGCTGCAGAAGTTTGGGATCTGCTTCTTGCTTGAGCACTGGCCCTTTCTCTTGATGCAAGAAAGATTCTTCTTCTTCCCCTTTGACCAGACCGCTGAAAAGATATCATGAAACAGGTAATCCAATAAATGAAAACTTAGATACTTCAGTTAACAGTTCTTAGTTTTTCCCCAAATAAATTCAACATGAGACAGTTGCAAAGCTTACATACAATATGAAACAAGTCAACCAATCAATGAAATCTTAGTAACAACAAGAACCAGTTTTAGTGTTTATCCAAGCATAGAACATGAAACCTCTACAGCTAGATACAACATAGCATAGGGATACAGGTTCAAATTATTCATGAAAGTAAAAAAGTAAATGAGATCTTAAAGACTCCAGTTATAAAGCTTATAGGTACAGTCCTTCTTGGTCCACTTGGTACTGCAATAAATCCAACCTGAAAAATTAAAGTTGTTAATAAAAAAAAATCTAGTTACAGTGTCAAACATAAACTTAAATTAGTTAGATACTTACAGTGGTAAACTTAGACTTGGGATGAGGCATGTTTTGGCATGTTTTGAAATTATGCCCCATTTCAAAGCACCTGCTGTAAGTATGTGTCAGTCCTCTTCTTGTGCTTGTTTGTCCAGATTCATTAGCACCCTTCCTTCTCCTCTTTTAGGCCTACCTCTTTCAGTGATGTATTATGGACCTTTTAGTGGTTGATGACCTGTTTTGATATACTGTTTCCTACCAGGAACACCAGATATCATGTGATTGTAAACCCTCTGGTATGCTGCTTTCTTATAGCAGTCATCAATGAAATCGTTAACGTTTCTTCTGCTATTTCCTAAACAAGAGTAAGCATGCACACAGGGATAACCATGTAATTGGAACAGCCCACATGTGCATGTTTTTTCATCTAATTTTACCACAAATTGATCTTCAAAGAGCAAAACCTCATACTCATCTCTCCCTGCCCATAGTGGATAACACTGTCCTATTAGGGTATTATGCTTGTTCAACTTCTTCCTAATGTTAGGGCACACATCACCCTCATATTTATCCATGCCTTCCTGCTTCAATTGAATTCTACTCATGATTCTATGTCTAATTCATTCAAACATCTTAATCACAGGCATGTCTCTAGCAACAAGTATTATATTGTTGAAGCTCTCACAAATGTTGTTTACCAAGACATCAGATTTGCATGTAGTTCTAAAGTAAGCTCTGGACCAACAACTTGGGTGAAGGGCTGCTAGCCAATCGTATGCAGTGAGTTGACCTTCTTCATGCATAGGATCTGCACTTTTAATGTTCTGCATTTGCTCCCTCCATTCATTTTTTGTCCAAGCAGATGCTGCTCTCCAGAAGAGTGTCTTCAATTCTTGAGATTTAAATTTGACTATAAAGTTTTGATACAAGTGTCATAGACAAAACCTATGCTCACACTCTGGTGCAACAGTATCTAGTGCATCTAATAACCCTTTCTGTCTATCAGAAATAAATGTCCACTTGCCACCTTGTTCCCCACCTAAGTCCCGGATCAATATGTCAATGAACTATTTCCAAGTTGAACTATTCTAACTCCTCACATATGCAATTGCCATGGGCCACAGGTTGTCATTACCATCTTTCCCCACAGTTGTCAATAATTGGCCCCCATGGACAGTCTTTATAAAGCAACCATCAAGCCCAATAAGGGGTCTACAACCATCTAAGAATCCATCCCTCATAGCAGCTAAACTGTAGTAGAGCCTATCGAATATTGGTGGGTTTGTATGCTCTTTGGCTTGTAATATTATGGTGATCCCAGGATTTGTAGACCTAACTGTCTCACAATAATCCCATAGTAACCCAAATTCCTGCTCATCTCTCATCTTATCTTATCCTGAGCATACTTCTTAGCCCTCAACCCAACCCAGTATGTAAGTTCTACCCCAATCTTCCTCTTAGCTATGTTATTGAACCTGTGGACCTTAATATCTGGATGCTCCCTTACAACCTTCTCCATTCTTTTTTGCAACATATCTTGCCTTAGCCAAAGGATTATCTTGAGCCTTTGCACAAGTATGTTCACCTAAATTAAAGTGAATCTTCAATGGCATACAATCTCATAAACATAGTTGAACAATGTCCCTTGCCTGAATATGTCCTCTTTAGTAATGTCCCTTTGCTTGAATATGTCATCTTCTGAAGATCCCTCAACATCAACAAATCAATCAGATGGTACATCAGACTGGCTATCTGCATCACTTGGCTCCAAATCACTTTCTTCCCAATCTCCAACATCACTGTTATCAGGGGAATTGTCAGGACTTGGATTGGTATTGCCCCTGGATCTATTGTTTCTTGAACTGATTTCTTCTCTCATTTCTCTAAATTTTGCCATCATCTCCTCACATGGCTCCAAGTCACTCAAGTTTGGATAATGTCCTGCATCCTCATGATCTGCATCATTGTCATTATCACCCTCCTCAAATGTGAAATGAATTTCATTCATATCTATATCTGCATCTTCAACTTCAGGGATGTTTTGTGTTCCAGCAACACTGACAACAGGTACAACACTGGGTTCAGGTACATCACACTCAGGTACATTATGTTCAACTTGGCTTCTATCTTTAGGTTGGATTGCATGTTCTTCCCCATTACAGTCATTCATAGTGTAGATAGTAATCTCTTTATGACCACTGTAATGGTTCTGCATCTGAATAAATGACAAATCTCCCTCAATTTTCCGCAGTTCCAATTCTATTGTGTAACCTGGTTGAAGGTAATAGAACTCCACCACCACTCCAGTGCCACCATAGACTTTGTACAAGTTCTTAAGGTGATTCTCAGATAAAAACTTAAGATTCACTGCTGAAGTATGCATTCTGCCCCCCATATAACTCAGGCCCATGTTTTCACTATTTATGAAGATACCACCAACCCACATATGTATGGTATGCCATGTATTAGCCATCCTGCAAAATAAAAACCATACTTAAAACCCGAGAAATTGGACAAGCTTAGAATTACACGGAAGTAGCGAGCTAAAAATCAACGAACTAATAACTGGATTAGCAAAGAAAGCTCTGCAAATGATTTAATTGGTAGTGTGCTTGTATATCTCTCTTATAGCTGTTGTGGCGTATGCAGACTTATATTCATGGAATTGTACAAAGATATGCACTGAGGATGTTTAATATTGTACCTTACCTAATAGAAATTGTACCCAAAACATTATGTTACATATTATTGCGCTTTGACTAACTGATCGGAGTATGCCTTTAGTACACACACTCTACATTCAAACCTACAACATCACTCTACATTCAAAAATAAAAACATGAAAATGTATCTTCACGCACTCTACATTCAAACCTACAACATCACAATATTATCAACATACCTGAAATCTTCACAAAACGCGGACACACGGCAAAATCGACAGTGAAATACGTTACAGTAGCCCCACGGAGATCGTATCACTCGTAGCAACTCCAATGGCACACTCTTCAGGTGATTTCAGACATGGGATTTAGGGTTTGTGAAAAGGGGGAAATTTTTGGCTCCAAGAACAAAAATCTCAATGAAATGAAAGTTGATGATATTACGCTATTTTAACTAGATTAAAAGGCAAGGGTACGATGGTAATCTCACACCTCTAATTTGACCAAACAGACTTAAGGGGCGGTGGGCTAAAGAATTTTAACTCAGAGTTTTTTTAACTAATAGATTTTTCACATGGTTTTTTTTTGCTCTTTTCAAAAAACACAGGGTTGTGGAGGCGTATAGCTCTAAACTAAAGTAGGTTATGTTTACCTAAGAAAGAGGGTGGGATGGGCTTTCGGGATTTGAAGGCTTTAAACATGGCTCTCTTGGCAAAACAGGGGCGGTGGTTAATCATTGATCCAAGAAGTCTGCTTTCTAGGCTCCTACGGCCGAAAAATATTTTGTTGAGGGGGATTTCTTTGGGGCTCGTCTTGAATCTTGCCCATCGCTTATGTGGAGGAGCATCTTGTATGCGAGGCCGTTATCGGAGGTAGGCGTGCGTTGGCGGGTGGGGAATGGTGTGTGAAGGATGGATGGTTGCCGAGACCAAATCTTTTCAGACTGTTGGTCTGGTCGGGGAGTTCGGATTCTCTAATGTATGTGTGTCAACTTATTAAACAAGAAGGGGATTGGGATGAAGATCTGGTGAGAAATAATTTTATTGCTTATGATGCCGATGAGATTCTTTCAATTCCGTGGGTTCTTTATCTAATGTTGACAGGAGCGTGTGGCATTACACTAAATCCGGAAGGTTCACGGTCAAGAGCGCTTATGAAGGAGAAATGAAAATAAATGTAAATGGTGCAGTTTTTGTGGATGATATATGGCAGCATTGAGTGGAGTTTTATTGTGAGAGATTGGTTGGGAACTTGTGTGGATTGGAAATGCATGTGGCCTAAAGGAAATGGATGAAATATGTTTGGCAATAACTTATGTAGCTGGCCGGGGATTTCATCAAGTAATTATCAAAAGTGATTGCGTCAACTTAGTGAGTTCGGGGATTTCATCAAGTAATTATCGAAAGTGATTGCGTAAACATACTGCGCAAACTCTAGGCTTTGGAAGAAGATCTGTCAAATTTGGGTGCATTCGTGACTGATATTCGGAATTTGGTTTCGTTTTGCGCATAGTCTTAGCGAAGAGAACATTGAACTCCCTGTTATTGTCATTTGTTGCATTGCGGAAGATTTAGATGGCGCTTAGTTTGTTCTTCCGTTCCAAAAAAAAAAAAGATTCATTATTGTCCGTTTCAAAAAAAAAAAAAAAAGGATTCATTAGTTAAAAACACACGCTATGAGCCTTTGCTTACACCAATTTGGCAAAAACAAACTCAAAGTTAAAATTACTCTTATTTTAGATAGATTAAAAATATAAACTCAATCTTTTAAGACTTTAGGTAGTCTTAAAATTCAAAAGACTATATAAATAATTATAAATATATATTTATGGAAGTTACTATGCATTAATACTACACATATACTTGAATTGATTCAATGATCAAGAATTTGTAATATCTTATAATGATAAGAATCATCAAAACATCACATGTAGGCTCAAAAACTAGTTAATGGACACGAAACACCCAACAATTATCTTCGAATTTAAAAGAGAACAAGTCATATTAATTCTCACCAACAACTCAAGCAAACTGTGCAGTTTGAAGGCCGGACATTAAAGCATGTCCAAACAAACTGGACAACACTCCACATATACTAACAAAAATGCCAACTTTGTATTATTTAAACAAGAAACAAAAATCATGATTCAAAACTGAAAATTAAAAAATAACATAGAAATTCTTAAAATTTCAGTACTATCTTAATCTTTCCTAGAATCTCCACTATTGTAACCCTACCTGTCCCTTACGACCATTCTGATCCTTACTATCATTATACCACTTCATTATCTCCCATATTATCCACGTTCCGATTAAAAATACTATGAAAAATGCGCATGGTACTAATAAGACAATTGATTGGGCAGTAGCATAGACAAGAAGTGCTTCTACTAAGGTTATATTCACAGATTCATGTGGTGAAACTGTTAGAAGTTCTTCTAATGCACCTCGTACTAAACGGGTGGCCGAGATAGAATATTTTATAGCACTTTTCTTTGCTTCCTGTACATCACAACCAGCAAGAAATACAGAAAATGATGATTCTATCTCAAAAGCAAAAGATAAATTGACGGCCTAAGTCAATTTGCTTACCGAAATGAGTTTCTTGGTTATTTCACTCATATCCCGAACTTGGAGCCTAAAACAATCGAAGGGGACATGAGACAAAAGAAATATGGGATAGCTTTAATATCTAAGAAAATTTATGAGTCAAACAAATCCAAACACTTACTCTGTCTTGAGATGTGAGACTGTATCCTTGTTCCTGTTTCAAAAAATCCTCATTAGTAAAACGAGAAAGAGAAAAAGAGGAGAAAATGAGAGAGAGAGAGAGAGAGAGAGAGTACTCAAGTTTCTCCCGCATTTTCCCGATTTCATATTGGAGTTTTGTATATTCACGCCGCAAGGAAGCTAATTCAAGCCCCTGTCATAGTTGGCCAAAAGAGAGGAAAAAAAAAAAAAAACATGATAACCATGGTCGACTAGTTTTTGTTAATTCATAACTAGTAATCGTTATTAACATGCCCCCATTAATAAGTATACAAAGTTTGCAAGTCCAGTCTCTAATCTTGCAGGAAAACTTCAACGATTGTCTCCTTCCCGTGAAACTGAAGAACTCAGAAAAGTTCGTGTAGGAGGAAGTGCACTAGAAAGCCTTTGATGCAATTCAGAAACTCTGCCTATGCAAACTACAGAGAAGTGTATTCTAGTACACTGTTTCTATCACAAATGTATATATATAAATACGGTCAACTACATCTAGCCCCAATTTAAATGGGAGTAGTACACCATATTTAGATATAATTACATTCATAACCTATTAAGAAAATTTTAAAATTATAATAATCCCAACGAATAGTGCATTAATCACAAATAGTTCCCATATAAAATATATTAATTACGTTAAAAAAAATGGATATATTTGTAAGTTAGTGTAATTAAAAATTTTTAAGAGGGGTGTGAGTATAGTTACATTTAAAAATGGGTTACGATTTAGAATTAGTTCATCTAATTTGAAAGATAGATGTAATTAAGTCTGCATAACCTTTGATTGTTTCTGAAATTAGCATATCTGACTCAATTTACAAAAAACTTTCATGTCTATCTACAACCTAGTGATTGCCTAGAGAACCATGCATTACTTGTACTCACCAAATCATGTTTCACCATAACTATACCACAGTAGATGCAATTGTCTAATTCAATATAGATTCCATCACACTGTAAGTTACCTTGTTTTTCCTCAATCACATATATATACACGAAATCATATATCATGCAGGACAGATTCATGTATATATTTCATCGCAACAAATTGTGCTAAAAACAAAAACGATAACTATAAAATACTATCAGATATCAATCAAACAAACCTGATCCTGCTTTGTACGGGACTCCAATCCGTTACCAGAGGAACTTGAAGAGAATAAACGATGGGAATTGAACCAATTTCTTCTCAGTGGCGCCGTGTTCATCGTAGATCCGGCTTGAATTGAGACATGTTCGTGTATTTCCTTCAACTATAGTTCAATTTTCATGACAACAAAACCCTAAAACCAAAAATTATTAAGGCATACAAATCAGACAAACCTGATCGTGCTTTTTACAGCAATCCGAACGTGAAAAGAAGGAGCGGTAGGAATTGACGGAAGTTCTTCTCAGTGGTGACGGAATTGACGGCGCGTTCAACGTAGAACCAACGTGAATAGCTCGCAATCTGGATCCTAATTGAATTAGGCGTTTAGAAGCCGCCATTGATTTCAATCACAAAAACTTAAGCATATCCAAAGACGAACAAGAAAGGAGAAGGATTTCACAAAAACTAAGCAAAGCGAGAAGACCAAGAAGAGAGACGAAGGATTTGTTTTTGGTAATCGGAAAGATATCTCATCTCGAGAGGGAAGAGATTAATGTGAATGGCTTTCTTGCTGCGCAAGTTGCTGTTGCCTTAACCGTACTTGAGGAGTTAGCTGATTAACCGTACTTGAAGATAAGGAGCTAAGGGAAAAATATATAATAAAAGGTAATTTAAGGATTAATTCGTTGAAAACACCCCTATTTTAAATAGATTTTAAAAAGATAAATGCAATCTTTTAGGACTTTAATACGGGTCAATGGGAAAAAAAAAAAAACAAAGACGTGTCAAAACTCAGGACTATAATTATAAATATATATATACTTGAGTTGATTTAGTTGTAAGATGAGCAAATGGCTTAGTGGTAAGCATTTGTACCTGTGAACTGATAGGTCACGAGATCATTTTTTTCAAAAAAAAAATGAAAAAAAAAATATATATATATAGCTCAAAAACTAGGTCACGGGATCATTTTCTCAAAAAAAATAAAAATAAAAAATATATATATATATAGCTCAAAAACTAGTCAATGAATCATGTCGTGAAAGCCTTAAATGATTATCTTTCAATTCTAAAGAGAAAAGGCCATATTAGTTCTAACGAACAAGTCGCTCAAAATGTACAGTTTGGAGATAGGACATTAAAGCATGTTCAAATTCCAGGGACTAATTCTAAGATTTTGTAGACGTATTGTAGGACATATTTGATATTGAAGTTTTACCTCAATTTCACAATATTAACATATTAATCCAAGTGAGGGTCGATTGTGGTGTCATAATCTCTAAATTTCTTTTTTTTTTCTTTTTTATATATTTATTTATTTTACTTCATAACTCCCAAGTTTTCCTAATTTTTTTTCTCTCTTCCATTTAATTTTTTTATTTTCTTTTTTATATAATTTTTATCTCTTTTTAGTTATGTTTTTAATTTTTAATCTATACTATTATATTAAGTAAGAGACTAGAGTAGTTGCTTTAGCGTCTTGGACTCTAAAATTATTTTTTTTTCTATTTTTTTGGTCACACTCTTAACGTATTATTTCTTACTTATTTATTCTTTTTTTTCTTTTCTCTCACCTTACTCTCATTTTCTTTATTACATATTTATTTTATTTCCCCTATTTTGTATTATCTTTTAAGTTTATAGTTATATTAAAAATCATAATAATATAAAAATTTTAATTTAATATATATTTACATAATAATAATTTTATTATTTGCACACACATAAGGTGTGCAAGAATTACTAATTGCTAATTATAAACAATTGATCATCTCGCGTCCATGTTCCTGCTCTTGAATTCCCTTGAAATTGTCATAACCTACAAAATAAGGCCAGAGTCGAGATCTATATGAAATTCTAATCAATCTTAAACACGTCTCTTTTATTTTAATTTATCTAATTTAAAAATAAAATTACAAAATGTCGAGATTTTGCATTTTTAATAATAATAATTTTTTATCTAATGTAAGAATTACTAGTTATATTAAGAATTTAATATTTTCAGACAGTTATTTCAAAATTCGACTCACGAGATCGGTCGTGACTCGTGACATTTGGTACCCAAATTAATTAGGACAATTAAAGCCCAAAAAGAGAATTAATGAGCCCAGAAATAGTAATCAAACCAGTTCTACTTTCTACTTAGCCTAAACGGGTCCGTGATTAGGAATCTCAGGGTGTTTCACGCAATTTGTCTACTATCAGGTCTTTTTAGTAGTTGGATTAAATCTTAGTGGTATTCGTAATTAGCCCTTAATTTTTTTGGAATATTGGTAGTTTATATTATTTCTTGAGGTAGGTCCAAGATTTACCATCAGTATTCATAACTTTTGTGGCTTGGAGCCTCTCTTAGGTGAGTTGTGATCTCAAATGCACCGACAGTTCTAAAAATATCATTTTGTCGTGTCATGTTGTGTCGGACACTCGTGTCGGACACTTCTCACATGGAAAATTCACAAAAAAAACCGTATCGTCGTATCCGTATCGTGTCATGACCGTGTCACCGTGTCCGTGTCCGTATCCGTGCAACATAGGTTGTGATCCTTATTCCTCGTCACATTTTGAAGTAGATTAGAAGAGCATATTGTACCTATGCTTAAATCGAAATGGGATAATTACATTTTTGGTCATCCAACTATACGACTTATTATTTTCTGGTCCCCCACTTTTCAACTTGACAATTTTGGTCACTGAACTACCACTTTTTT
>JBBMKE010425395.1:0-10659 GCA_037834125.1 Lippia alba | reverse complement strand
TATTCGACTGTGGTTACAGGGAGTAGCAGCGTCGGCGGAGGGGCTTCACTGCAAGGATCTGCCACTTTTAGTGAGTTCACTCTCCGTATAGCATAATTAGCATTTTTAATTAATTACCTTATATATATATATATAATTTTGAAACATTTAATATTTAATTTGTATAATTTCAAAATAAAATATTTGGAAAGAATAAGTTTCTTTAGAATTTTAATAAAGTATAGTAACTTAGGTAAAAAAAATAGTCAATTTTTGAAGAAGTTATTTTTGGAAATATGAAAAGTTACATATATAATTTTGGAATTTTAGAAGTAGTTAAACTTTAAATTTTTCATGTTAAAAAGGTATTCCATCTCCTATTTTATGCATCTACTGAATGTATCAATACTTTTTCTATGTCATTGTTGTTACTCTAATGAAATTAGATTAAAATTATCTGTATATAAGTGAAATAGGAGATGTATACGTAATACAAAATTAGAATACGAGATGCTAATTAACCTCACTAAAATTAGTTTACCTTAGTATTGTAATTTCTATTGCCATTATTTTTGCATTAAAATAGAACCTTTCTAGACTTTAGTTTTTTTTTTTATACTTTAGTAACTGATAGTGTTTGAAAATTTATTTTAATTTGTAATTATTCCTAATTAAACACATATGTACATACTGCATAGTTTATATAATTCACCAACAAAATTATTGTAAAATTTCTTATTTATGATAAAAATCAAAATTCTAAAATCTGTCACCATGGGTAAAACTTGACAGTCTTTGAAAAAATTTTAAACGCTTTTTATGAAATTTAAAGTACATTTGAAAAAAAAAAATATTGTGATTATGAATTCCCTTCATTTTCCAGCGGTCACGGGGGACGGCTTCATAGCCCGCGACATCGGCTTCCAGAACACCGCCGGCCCCGAAGGCCGCCAAGCGGTGGCGCTCTCCGTCCTCTCCGACCGCTCCGTCTTCTTCCGATGCAGCATCGCCGGTTACCAGGACACCCTCTACGCCCACTCCCTCCGCCAGTTCTACCGCGAGTGCGACATCTACGGCACCGTTGACTTCATATTCGGCAACGCCGCGGCCGTCTTCCAGAGCTGCAGCCTCATCCTCCGCCGCCCCCGCAAGGGCGGCGCGTTCGTCACCATCCTCGCCAACGGCCGCTCGGACCCCGGTCAGAACACGGGGTTCTCCGTCCAAAACTGCAAGATCACCGTCGGATCAGACTTCTCTCCTGTGAAAAACTCGTACGATTCCTACCTGGGGCGGCCCTGGAAGGCGTATTCGCGTGCGGTGGTGATGCAGTCGAACATCGACGGCGAGATATCGGGGCGGGGGTGGGTTGAGTGGGAGGGGTCAAGTAGCTCCACCTACGAAACCTTGTATTTTGCTGAGTACGCAAATATGGGTCCCGGCGCAGCGACATCCGGCAGGGTGTCGTGGCCGGGATTTCATGTGATTGGTACGCCGGAGGCCTCGAAGTTCACGGTTGCGAGTTTTATTGGGGGTAATATGTGGTTGCCTTCTACCGGGGTTACTTTCGATTCGGGACTGTAATTATGGATCGGTACGCGTGGTGTATGTATGCATGGGGAAATAAGGGTTATATTGTAATATTTGAAACCTAGAAAAAGTGTAGATTTTAATGATATCGAATATGAGGCTGTTTATATGGATTTACATTTACTGAAACGTATCTGCGTGAGTATAGTTTGAAATGTATATTAGCCTCCATATTATAATAAGTTTGAACTTTGCATTTACTTTGTTATCTTCTTTTGTACAGTCACTCCCCATTTCCTCTCTTTTTTAAGGTTTTTTAATATGTAATGACCAAACGGTCGTATAGTTGCATATTATCCGTATCAGTTTAAATGAAAATATTACAAATCATTATTCTTAAAATTTTTGAAAATTACATGTTTTATTAGGATTTACGTTCAATTACAAGTACCGAGACATTTTAACCTAAAGCTATGAATCCAAAAACAAAATATTGAGATAAATATTTCAATGTAAATTAAATTTCGAGAAGATATTAAATCTAGGGTGTTTTCAGAATTATTGTATACCTTCTTTTGCTTATTTTTGTCTTTTATTAACATATCTATGGCTTCACTCACATTTTTGCTTAAACTCTATAGTAGAATAGAGTAATTTGTATTTTTTTTAACTCATAATAATAGCATTTGTAATATTTTTGTTTAAATAGGTACAAATGAAATTACTCGATGACTGACACACTCCGAATGTGTTGACTTCAATACTTCTTTTTAATATATATATATATATATATATATATATATATGTACAACAATTTGATTCTTAGTGCTCTAAGCCACAAATAGCTACTATTCAGAGGATGGAAACTAATTATTTGCTATAATAAATACAATAATATTTCATTATTCAGAATTCATGCAATTATTATCGATCATGATTACGATAAACATGGGGTGTTGAAAGGTGGCTTTCAATGTGTCTCAATTCTTAGTAAGCTTCCATTTGCTGAAACCGATATATCTATCATTAATAATTAATTATATATTTTGAAGGGCCTATGATTACTACCAGAGAGACCACTTACAACCTTTACAAATTAGAGGATCAGCTAATTTCAGCTTTCATTATCCAATAAACTTAGTGCATGTTTATTAATAAGTTCATAATTGAGCCATTAATTGCATATATGACTTTCGTTTGTTGGGTATAATTATATTCAAATTAAAGTTTTGTATAGTTATGCTTTTTTTTTTTTTCCCTTTTTAGAATTATGAAGTCTTTTCCTATTCTTGCTGTATAAATTTTGACAAATATATGTGCTCATCTTTGAATTTTTATGAATAGCTTGTTTTGACCTTCTCACTTATTGTTTAATTTTTTTTATTTAAGTTCGCCAATCATTATTATTACGTGTAGGCTAAACTTTTTTTTTCTCCAGATCAACACATAACTAATATTTAGTTTTATATAATATTTACTCTTATGTATTTTGCAACTACTTTTTACTCTTATTTAAATTTGCATAGAATAATTTCTATGATTTAGTATTGTGACATCATCTTTAATTTTCTTTTTATTGATATCTTACTTCGTACCCTGTCATATGTTTAAATTTTTTGTTTTAAGTTCATGATTAATGTATTATATCAAGATCAAGTTGAATTATTAAAATATAAAACTAATAATAATAATAATAATTACATACTCATTGACTATAATATGAAAATTTTCATCAAGTTAGTATAGTATTAAGTTATACCAATTGAAGTTCTCGACCAACTCTAATATATGCTAAGGGTACTTTAATGTCAGACTAATCAACATATACAAAGGTTTAATCTCTTCAATGGGTAGTTTATAATTAATATCAAAATGTGTTTTAATTTGATGTTTAATGGGAATAATTTCCATTACAAAGCCCAAGATATTTGAAGATTACGTAACCCAATTATTTGGATAGGGTCATGTCGTTATAAGCCCAACCCGAACCCAATCTAACGCTTACCCAAGAAGTTTCTTCTGCCATCAAATCAGATGAGCGAGATTCCTCTGTTCTTGGCGCCTCTCAAAATACTTCAAAAATCTCTCTCTCTCTCTCTCTCTCTCTCTCTCTCAGAGAGACACAGTCATTTCCATAGATGGAACAGCAGAGGAGGCAAATGTTGCAGCAAGAACAGAATGAGGAAGGTGATGACATTCAGCATGGTCCATTCCCTGTCGAGCAACTTCAGGTCTATCATCTCGCTTTCTCTCCCCTTTTTAAGTCTCGCTGTTTTTGGGTTTTCTGTAAAATGGGTTTTCCTTGAATTCATCGATATTCTGGGGTTTGGGTTTCCGTGAAATGGGGTTTTCTTTGAATTCGTTAAGATTCTGGGTTTTGGGTTCCTGTAAAAAGGGGTTTTCTTTGAATTCGTCAAGATATTGGCAGAATTTTCAAGACCAAACCTTTGGTAATAAATTGTCCGGGGCTCTTTATCGTAGATGTTTCCTGAGACTAACTGGCATGGAGGAAATCCCAATTCGGATTGATAGAGCTAGGTTGTAGTTGCCCAGATTGTTCGATTCTTCAATCAACTAGGTTTTTGTTTTACTGAAAATGAAACCCGTTTCCATTGCTCTTCAAAGTTTTAGGTTCTTGAACTCCAAATTTGATCCATCTCTAGCTTGCCGGTCGATAATTGCCTTTTTGGAGCTGTTTTTCTTTTTTAAACTATATTTTTATAGACAATGTCTGAAAACGGATTAGTTTTATTGGGAGTTTGCTGTGCTGGCTCGAAAGACAGGCATCAATGATGACCACATTACACACATGTTTGTGGATGTTCACTAATGTGTATGTTTACTATGAAGATGATGTCTTGATGTGTGGAATTTGTAATGGTCAACTGAAAGACAGCGGTGAAATATGTTAAGTGCAGCTCTTGGATGTTCCTTTTACATTTTTTTATCAGGACAAAAGCAAAATTGTGTTTCTATAGTTTCCTTATTCAAACAGAGTTCATTACATTCTTGTTAAAGTTTTAGTTGGTTTAGGCCTGAGTATATTTGCTTGCTTATAAATTTAAGTGGATTCTGTGAAAATCTGAAAAACAATTGGATTCTGAATGTTTCTTTACCTTTTCGTTCTTCAAGGCATCTGGGATTTCTGCCCTCGACATTAAAAAGCTTAAAGATGCGGGCTTGTGCTCCGTGGAATCAGTAGCTTACTCTCCAAGGAAGGAGCTGTTGCAAATCAAAGGAATTAGTGATGCAAAAGTGGATAAGATCATTGAAGCAGGCATGTTCTTCTTGTTCGCGTGCGATACGCTTGTGACATTGTCTTTTACTTAATTTTCTACCTTAAATAACTGCATTCAGTTTAAGAGCGTTTGTATTTGATAAATACCAACAGCTTCAAAATTGATTCCTTTGGGCTTTACGAGCGCCACCCAATTGCATATGCAAAGGCAAGAATTGATTCAAATAACTTCTGGATCGAAGGAGCTCGACAGAATTCTGGAAGGTCGTTTCTCATTTACCACAATTATAAGTTATTATCTATCTGATGCACAAACTCATATGATTTTTCTTTGTTCTTCTCTCTATTTTGCAGGAGGAATTGAAACTGGTTCTATCACAGAACTATATGGGGAATACCGTTCTGGAAAGACTCAATTATGCCATACCCTTTGTGTCACTTGCCAAGTGAGATCAGTAAACATTACTAAATAACAAAGTATGCTAATCTGTGCAACTAGGTAAGCTGATTGCCATTTTTTCCTATAATTCAGCTTCCATTAGACCAAGGTGGTGGTGAGGGAAAAGCTATGTACATTGATGCCGAGGGGATGTTCAGGCCACAGAGATTACTGCAGATAGCAGAGAGGTTAGAATTAGCTTTCATGAGATTTTTAACATTAGAATTCTTTTAGCACGTTGCATATTTTACTTAAATAAGGGTTCAAAATGTCTAGGTTTGGGTTGAATGGTGCTGACGTGTTGGAAAATGTGGCTTATGCTCGAGCTTATAACACCGATCATCAATCTAGGCTTCTGATTGAAGCTGCATCGATGATGATAGAAACCAGGTATTAATGAGAGTTTACTCTTACACCATACAGATCTCTACACAAGAATTTTCAGCTTCTCCTTAATTTTGAGTCCAAGAATTGATAATTTCATGACTATGGTATTATTTTACTACATATGAACTCTAAAAAGTTCAAGTATGTGCCTTTTGCTTTGTTTAATTATTTTGGGAGTATTTGGAAGCTCATTTGATTACTTTAAATCATAAAATAAGCTCGAAGTTGAGAACCAGGGACCACACTTATAGGTTATTTTTGTAAATAAATGGAAGTTTTTCTGGAGTAATAAAAGTGCTTCTATTCACTTTTTCAAACACTCCTCACTTTCACATCTGCAACGTTTCACAACCATAACTGATTAGCTTCTCAAAAATAGAAGATTTTGCATACTCTCTTCTCTGTAACATTTGCTTAAGTTGTACTCTCTCTCTGCTTACTACAGGTTTGCTCTGATGATAGTAGATAGCGCCACAGCTCTTTACAGGACAGATTTCTCTGGAAGGGGCGAATTATCAGCTAGGCAAATGCACCTTGCAAAGTTTCTGAGAAGCCTTCAGAAGTTAGCAGATGAGGTAGTTCATCTTACTTTCAAAGCCATGTATTCAATGAAAATGCACAGTGTCTGCTTTGTGAAGTAAAATCACTATTTATGAATATTGCTGTTATTTCTAAAACCCTTTTCCCATATCTTGCAGTTTGGTGTAGCTATTGTTATAACTAACCAAGTAGTTGCTCAAGTAGATGGTTCCGCCATTTTTGCTGGCCCTCAAATCAAACCCATCGGTGGAAACATTATGGCCCATGCTACTACAACACGGTTTGTTATTTAGTGCTTATTTAGTAATTACATTAAATTGGCATAATTACACAAACTTCCCCTGGCAAAGAATTTCATTACACCAGATCCATCCATTGTGATGGTTTCATTTCTAATTTTTCATGAATACCCTGTTTCTCTTTTGACTATTTCCAATCAATATTCGATTCTAAATTCATAACAACAATAGCACGTTTTAAACCAAATCTTTAAGTATGTTAAGGGAAGCTTTTGTAATTTTGTAAACTGTAGGGGAAGTTTGTGTAACTATGTTAAACCTCAGGGTATGCCAGATTGCTAGTGCAATTATACTTAGTTTCTTGCCAAGTTATTTGGTTGTGGTTGGTTATATGCAAGTTTGTTGTGATAACAGATTAGGTTTAAGGAAAGGAAGAGGAGAGGAACGGATATGCAAAGTAGTGAGTTCCCCATGTTTGGCTGAAGGTGAAGCAAGATTTCAGATTACCGGTGATGGTGTAACAGATGTAAAGGATTGATATTGATTGCTTTCAAGTACAGACAATTTTTGAAGAATTTTATGTGATGGCGATGGATTTGTATCAATTGTTCTGTGTTGTATCATTAAAAGATAGTGTAAAATCCTCATCAAGAACGTAATTCGGCATAGAAGGGTTTGTGAAATTGATGTTTGGATGCAAGTTTTGAATGTCAATACAGGCAGGATGAATGAAACGGAAGTGAACCAAAAATTGTTGCAGAAACTATGATGTGCACATCTTAGTTGCAGTTCACACAGAAGTGTATACGATATTTTAGCATGATACAGCTTTTCACACAATTCTTTCCAACTCATTGGATTCATCTACTTTCACATCAAAGAATCGCTTCCTTTCGTCATGTCTAGATTATTCATTCTATCAAAATGTGAAATGAATGATAACTTTTTATTCAATATAATCTTGAACTTTGTCATTAATTTCGAACTTGTAAAAGTATTAATAAATACAAATTTTAAGTAGAATTATTCATTTTATAAACTAAATAAGTTGAAGGGTTGGTGTTTGAACACAAGTATAGTGGTAAACATTTGCACCTGTAATTCGATAGATTACGAGTTCAAGTCCTACCGAAATATATATATGTTTGTTAAAAAAAATTAATTAATTAATTAATTAATTAATTGAAAAAGAAAAACATAAGTATAATGAGAAGTAAAATTGAATTTTCAAAGAAGATGTCCGATGATGTCAACATTTTATGTTATGATAATTCTAATTCAAACCTCAAAAATATTTTTGTAATTTTGTAACTACTATAAATTCGGTACATGTAAATATGTAATTATAAAAGATTTCGATATGGGACGAACTTTTTTATATACATAAAATATTGGGTAGATGGTGCTAAAGTTGTTCTTTTTAATATTCCTAAACACAATTTGGTTGTTACTTGTTCATAATTTCATATTCTATTCTTTGCTTCGACCAAAAAATATTCTATTATTTGCAGACGAAGTGAAAGACTTGAGCGTGACAATATTGCAGTATTAACTGTTTGAATTCAATGGAATTAAATTCGTAAAGTGAAGATTCTTCTCTTAGTCCACTGAAATAATCTATTTAATTGATTCCTCCACTCAGTTTAAGTGTTGTGGCATTTTCTTGGTGGCACAGAAAGCAGCAATGGCTGAAGCGATCAAAGAAGAGCTTTTTGATGTTCTCACAAAAACTGGAGAGAAAACTGGTCGCACTAAGCCTAGGTGAGGTTTTTGTTACTGAAGATGCTGAATTTTACGATATTTCTTGTGAATTCGCTGATTTTTAGCTGTTTCTGTAAATGGGCTTGTAGTTTTTCCGTTGTATTTCTCTGCAAATTCATGGATTTCCTTTTCTTGTTATTTTTGGGATTGTATTTGAGTTGAATGGGTTGTGAAAGCAAATAGATGTAACCGTTCCTGCGTTTTTTGGATGGTTTATTATGTGTCGATTCATAAGGGTGCATCTCAATTCCTGGGATAGAAAATGATTTATTATAATGCACTTCCTCTGTTTGAACTTTTGCCTCAGAGAGGAACCGGACGCATTATCAAGTGTGAGAAGAATTTCATGATAGTGTTTATGACATTTCATTCGCTGAACTTATGGGATTTACAACGCCAGTTTATTTTTATCCTAAAATTTATTTTCTTTCTTCCCTTGGTGTCGTAGACAAGAAGGAACAATCATCAACTTGTCTCGGCAGTATTTACATATGCAGCTTGCATTTTTATGGGGTCTTGGTAGTACTTACATATGCAGTTTGCAATTTTATAGGGGAGATGTTCATAGAGATGGTGATTACCATCGATCTGTTCATGTGTGGATATATGCTGAGAGCACACAACAGCTCCTTCTTCAAAAACGTGCCGAATGCAAAGATTCGTGGGCTGGTCTTTGGGACATCTCTAGTGCTGGTCATATCTCTGCAGGAGATTCCTCACTTGTCACAGCAAGGTATGAAAAATCAGATTGATGTTTAACACTGAGTACAAGACATACCAAGTTAAAATTCAGACCATGTTGATAAATTTCCCCAGTTAGGGGCCTCATTTGTTGTGTGAATACATGCAATATGTATGGGCAGGCTAGTTAAAAGTGTAGCCGAAGATTCTTTGCCTTTTATCACTTTTTTGGTTCACTAGGATATGACCATGCACAACTGTCAGAAGAAGAAACTTGTTATAAGTATGGTAAAAAAATCAGGCATAGTTCCACGAATAACAGATCTTATTCACCATGTGAACTATCAGAAAGTTACCATGTAATGCTGCGAGATCGAACATTACTTTCAATCATTTTTGTACTGGGATGTAGCTAAAACTTTTGCAATTTTTTTAACAAAATTCTTACAGGAGGGAGCTTCATGAAGAGCTTGGCATTGTATTTCCGAAGGATGCATTTGAACTGTTATTTGTCTTCCTTGAAGAGTGGTTCGTCAACTTGAGTTTCCCAGCAAAATACTTCTGCCGTTTTTCTCGCATCATAGCATGTGTTGATAAATATATGCATTTTCTTTGTAGTGTCACTAATAATGGAAAATTCATCAACAATGAATATGCTGATGTCTATCTTGTCACAACATTAGATCCAATTCCGTTGGAAGCATTTACTCTTCAGGTCTGGATTTCTGTTATTTTTCCTAACGTCAAATGAAATATTTATTAACTTTCTTATCACTTACAAATTTCTATTATCAATCGAGCATTTAAATTTATAAATTTCTTTTGTTTTTTTAAGGAATCTGAAGTTTCAGATGTTAAATATATATCTTTCGAGGAGTACAGAAGCTTGCTCGCAAATAAAGATCCTCAATGTGTGCCTTATGATGTAAACGCTCAATACGGTCAACTCTTTGAAACTTTGTCAAAGAGGTATGCTGTGAAGTGCTTTTGGTGCTTCCACATTTTCTTTTATTTCATGTATCCATAATATCTTTGGGAACTCAAAATAGTAGATATGTTCTCATTATATGATATAGGAAGTAGCTTTTTGAGTAGATAGGGGAGACTTTTCTCTATATTTCTATTATGTTTGATCCCTTACAAGCTATTGCTTGTTATAACGTACTGAAGCGAATTAAGCTGTTCCTCTGTTGTTTTTTTCAATTTAAATTCATGCATTATGATTCATGCTGATGCAATGGATTCCTATCTCTAGGTACAAACAAAATGTTGACAAACGTGCTTTAAACCTACAAAAGCAGCTGAACCGCTATGCTCGTGTTTCGATTGATGCAGAGGTTTAACATTTAATACCTTCCTAGTTATATTCTTTATAAACAACAAAAATGTATTTACATTAAAAAAATTCTAACTTGTTCCAAATTTGACAGAAGGTAAAAAAGGACAAATGATCTCGAATTAATAATAGAATTTATATCTGTGAAGCAAGTATCAACCTCACTGATAAAGTCTACAATGTTATTTTAACCTTTGTTTTCCCTTTTCCCCGAACAGGTAACTGGACTCAGCAATGCAGACAAAGAAGCTCTCGCTTTAACTGTTAAAGCTGCTACAATAATGAATCAAATTTCTGACATACAGGTTATATTCCTGGACACTTTTTACAGGATGGAATTCTAGTTTAGTTTCCATGCTGCTTAGTTGAAAAGAATGCCTTATTCGTTTGGTTCTTCTGGGTGATGATATTTCATAAGATTCTTTGTTTGTGTTCTCTCATTTTTATTCTTCTTAATATTAATAGGTTTGGTACAGCAATCCATCTCTAAGAGATTGGCTAGAGCTGCATGCTGATGAATCTCAATTGAACA
>JBBMKE010425384.1:0-10659 GCA_037834125.1 Lippia alba | reverse complement strand
ATTCAATTAATTATATTTATAATTTATGGTTTTTTTAATTTTTATATTAATTATAATATAAAATTAGTGTAACTCACTCTCCCTTCTATCACAAGCACAACCTCTATCTAGCACAGTCGATGGCGGCGTAATATGCTTCCACCGGCAGCGATAATGAAGTGTCGCAACAAAGTGTTTGCATCTGACTTTTGTTAATGTTTATCGTTAAATCACCTCCACCTATTTGTATCTTATTCTTATATGATTTTTTTATATAAAATTATATATATATACACCACAATTAAAAATTATAATGAAGCTATCCACGTAAAAATCTCGATCCTAAATTATACGCATAAAAGATAATAATTTGTCAAACGTAAATAAATGATCATGTTTGATAAAATAATCATTTAATTTCATGTTCGCCTATTCCATTTGATTCTGATAATCATGGTTTAGGAATTTGAAATCAAACTTAAACAAGATTCAGAATTAATTCTTAATTTCCATAAATTTTAAAATGTATTACCAATTTCATGATGCAATGAATAATCCGATATTGACAAATATTTCTAATTATTTGACTGATCATGATATGCAATAAAATTTCATAGCTTGAAATGTTCACTACCAACATTCAATTTGATTGTGAAACTGTAAAATAAATTCAACATATACGAACTAATTCTTTAGTATTTACATTTATTTTCATATTTATTTGATATCAAATTCTTTATTATATGACTTGTACGATTTTGTATGGAACATTTAATTTAAATGACAAGAATATGCCTTAAGTGAATATATGATATGCATTCTTATGATTTATGAATTTTATGATATGAAACTATGTCTCTAGCATGCTAAATTCTTGAATTATATGATATATGTGGGATAAGGGTGTTTTGTAGGGTTTTAATATGTTTTATTACACTTGATTGAAACTTTAGAGGACTCAATTGCACTTTTTCTTTGGTTTAATTTGCAATTTGGCCATTCTTGAGTCTTTGTTTGCAAAATATGAGTTGGGGAATTCGGATTTGAATTCCAACACCAGCGTTGGACCTGTTTCGATGATTCGGATTCAATGGAACAAGAGTTATAGTTTTTCGATGCCATTTAACATCTGACGAGCTAAAATTCGGTCCAAAAGGACCCACCCTTTTAGCTACCCTACCCATTTTTAAGTACCCAAGACCAAATTCTTTAACCCATTTTCTATCAAAACTTAGCCTCACACTTCTCTCATCACTCACACACGATGCAGAGGAATAGAACAATGATTTATGTGTAGATATACACATAATGACGAAGGTTTTAAAAAACAAGCAATTAAGTGTCCACGTATGAACGTATATTTTTTTAAATCATCACCTAATTAGAAACTAATCTATATTGTGCACCAAAAAAAAAGAAAGAAACTAATCTATAATAATGAAACATAATTTAAGATTGTGTTATTGAAAAGCTACAAATATAAGTTTCAAAAAAAAAAGAAAAAAAAAGCTGCAAATATAAAAATATCTGAATAAATCTTTCATTAAATATTGAACAACTAATTTTGTATATACTAGTGAAAACAATGTGCGTTGCGCATTAAATATAACGTATACAGTTTATTTAAATATTTTAATAATTGAATTGTTAAAATAAAATTATTTAAAATATTAGGCTTTTAAGTTTAATAGAATAATAAAATAAAAATTGAAAATCAAAACAGAAACTTAATTTTTAATGTGAACTCTTACATATACAAATAGAAAGTTTATATTTTTAAATTAACACTGACATATGATGCATAAATATTTTTAAAAATATTATTTTATCGTTAAGTGTTGTGTCATATTCGTATCGATTATTGAATCTGATGTTTCTAAGTGTTGTGGCATATATGTTTTTTGGTTTGAAAATTAATTTGGGAAAAAGGAGTACTTAAATTAAGAATTTTCTTTAATTAAAGTTTTAAATTGAGAATGTCATAGTTATGGTCAAGAAAAGCGAATGTGGGTAATTGTTATCCCGAAGTTATAAATTTCCAGATTTTTAGAACTACAAGGCAAATTTACAACCCAAAAAGGATCCCTAGAAACACAACTAAGGGATAGTTTTTGTAATTTTTTTTGGATCGAATAAAATTCATCTATTGGAATACAGAAGCTTGTTTGGAGATTTCAAGAACATTATTTCCATTAACACCCACAAGTATTTATTACACATCTTATTGTAAAAATAAAACAAAAAGTACAAATTAATATTTATGATTATTATGGTTGATTTGAAATTTGTGTTCAAATTCCACAGTATTCTTGGATGGCTTCTCTCATCTTTGGGCCTCCTTTCTTGCAGTACTCAAGGAACTCAAAATTATTGAAAGATTTAAATTTCAACGGATTTTCATCATCAACGAGCTCCTCAGGTACTTGCAGAATTCCGCTAATGAAAGAGAAGAGGCCGATCGAATACTTTTCTATAGGTCGTGATTTTGCTCTGACCTTGTGGAGGGGGCTATATATTCTGCCGTTGCTCCATGCCTAGACAATTAGAAGTTCAGAAAAGTAAATAAATTTGGGCAATCGGAGGAAATTTGCATAAATCTGTAATGAAAAACTTGTGCAAAATAAAGATGAAAAATGAATAATATATCTCACCATGAGTGGTTCACCAGCTATGACAATAAACTTTCCAGCAGACGGCTCAAAATCAATCCACTCACCATTACGAGTTTCAATCATCAAACCTTTCACTTCATTTGTGCCAATTACAGTCATAAAAGTCTTATCTCTGTGGGGTACAAGACCATCATCTTCCCTCCTATTTTCGCCCGGGGACCGATATCTCATCAATCTTGCCATGTAAAACGACGATTCTATTAAAGGTTCGTAGTATTTTTCCAAACCATAGCTACATGTCACCATTTTCTTCACCTTGTGATCCAATTCCAACAGAACTTTGCAGTATGAGTTCAGATTTTCACTGTGCAAGAAATAAGGGGACAACATTAATAAACGACCCTCGAGCTGAAAATAGTTCCAGATCATGATCAGTTTGGAACATAATTTCCCAAAAATAAATAAATAATTAAAATAAAAAATTTGGCAAATCAAACTTTTGTACGAGTATTATGTTCCGGATACGGATGGAGCCAAAAGTTTATTTTAATAGAAGGGTTTACGTTAGACACACACTTTTTTAACAATAGCCAGAAGAAAAAAAAAACATTGGTACTACAGTGTATAAAATGTAGTTATATATAAATCTGAAGGGTGGTTGTTCCTACTAGCAGCTCCTTAACTTTATCTCGAGCGAATAGGTCATGGATTGTCCTAGACAATTATGATCTCGAGCGATAGAGACCTATTTTCTTCATTTATAGCCCAACACGATGCAACTAGTGATAAAAGGAAAAGAAAGGAAAAGAATATGAAATGTGTCCATACTTATTGCAAGAAATAAAAATTGATTACCAGAATGTATCATGGCCCTGAGGCCACATGAGGCTGGAAAATTTCTCCACACCTTCAACAGTGTCGCCATTTTCGATCCCGAAATATTCGAAAAGTGGCATTGTAGGATAATTTCCGTATCCAAACCCTGGAATTTCAGAAGTGTGTTTCCTCTTAGTTTCCAGGGAAAGATCAAACAATTCCTTCAATACTAGGAACGTCGATTCATGCAGCTCCGAACTGATATTGATGTTCTTGTAAGAAACCACGAAACAACCATACGACTCCAGGGCCTGTCGGACTGAATCCAATGTCAATTTCCAGGAACTTGTGCCTGGTTTTGAGTTATTTATGTGGAATTCTATTATCGGGAGATTTGGCTCAGAATGCATAGTAATGATTTTATTTGATTTTCATAGCAAAGGGTTGACGATTAAACTGTATATATGCATGGGAGTGCTGCGATAAATTTCAGTCATTAAATTATTGTTATTTATATAGTACAATTATTGTATAAATTACAAATATCGATTATATTATATGAAAAATAATGTTGCACTTATTGTGTACTTGATTGGTTGGCCGATTAAATCAATTAATCGCAAGTTTGCATGTTGTATTAATATAATGCTAATGGCTATTATTTGTTATTGTCATTATGTGACCCATGACTTAAGCTCAATATGTAAATTATTCAGCGATCGGTTCAAGAGAATATTTGCTTGCTGAATCGAGCAAAATTAAAAAAAATAATAAAAAAACATAAATATAAAGTAAACTGGACCACAAGAAAAGAAATTAATGTAGTTCTCACTATCTCAGTGACCTCATCTTTAGAGGTATCCATATAAATAAAAGAACAGCAAGCAAAATTAAAACTAATAATTAAAAAAAACATAAATATAAAATAAACTGGACCACAAGAAAAGAAATTAAAGTAGTTCCCACTATCTCATCTTCAGAGGTATCCATATAAATAAAAGGAATTTCTCATATATAGGAGTTCCAAAAATAAGAACATTTCTATCAAAATGAATATTTCTAATGATAGAGGTAAATCAATTACTAAAATCGCTGTCTTCCAAATGATAGAGAAATAATCCTTTTATTATATGCAAGCCCCATAAAAAAAAGTATGCTTCCACAAAATATTCTTCACCATAATACTTTTAACAATATCAAACTAAAGAGTAATTTGGTAAATACATATTATATCTATATATTATTGCAAATAAACTTTTTAATAATATTTACTTGAGTGAAAGTATGACTCCTTAATAAGTTAGATAAAACTTCTCAAATTTATTGAAAGGACCCCATTTTTTGTGAAATAATAAGAACTCTAATTAAAATCAATATATTTTTCTAAGTTATTACATTATAAGTGTTGGGTAATTTTAGCCCGAGTCTGACTCGGCCAAACTGATGTAATGAGGGAATGACTGTTTTGTACTTATCGTGTGGTTGGTAGAAAATTTAGGGAGAGTAACAAATTGAATAGCAAGTGTAATACGCTTACTTTTTTAATGAAATAATGCTTAATCAATCGGATAATGGATTAATGAAATGATATAATATATGTACGTCCCGTGAAACAAAATGTACGCCTTTATTAATAAAGTTAAGGCTAGTAATATATAAACACACCCATAGATCTAACAAATTTTAAGTTATATTGATAGGGCGAATTTTAATATTATAACGAGGGTTGAGGAACTAAAAGGTGGCAACCCTCCGCATTTGACATTTCGGAGTTCAACAGTTTAAGTCAAGATTGTAGGTTGTTCGAGCCAAGGTTTGAAGGGTGAGAGTTCACGTGGACTAGAGGACCAATGCGGCAGAGATTAGATAGAGTTATGGTTTACCAGCCTTGGTTAGATATTTCTTTCTTGAATTCAGTGGGCTCGGATCTCATTAGCTATTAGTACGTTGCATATATATTAAAGATAAGGGTTATATAAATATTTTTTGTTATCCGAACTATGTTCATTTTTGTAATCTACCATACAAACAAATTTTCATTGCAAACTGTCATCCAATCTTTGCATTTGTAACAAACCGCCATCTGAAGGTGGTTTTGGTGTGACGTGTACATTTTGTAAAAATGCCACGTGTCTATTTTTTTTTTCCAAAACCACCAAAAAAAAAAGATTTAGATGGTAGTTTGTTACAAATGCAAAGATTGGATGACGGTTTGCAATGAAAGTTTGTTTGGATGGTAAATTGGCAAAAAATATTTATCCCTAAAAATAATTAGATCCAATTATATTTAGGTCTAATTACAATGTAATTCATTATTACCGAAAAATTACATTTTAGTTTCTAACTTTGAGAATCATTTGTGTTCCTTAAATTTTCGTTATGTCATTTCAAAAATCTCCCTAATTTGTTGTTAAATTCATAATTTGTAGGAATCGTTTTGCTTATATTTATAAACTTTAGGGATGATTTTGTAATTTTGATCATATATTTAATGTAACACTTATAAAATCGTTAGGGATTTAAGTGTACTTTTACAAATTCTGTTAAAGGACCTAAAACCAAATAAAATTTATAGGGATTAAAATATAATTCCACAATAATGATGAATTATATTGTAATTAGACTTAACCGTATGATAGTGAGAAGCACATTTAACTATAACCCTTATTCTCCAACTGATGACGAACCCAGTAATGTGATGAGTTCTAACCTCGAAGGTCTCCTTCATCGTACGGTATATGACTTGGCTACAAGAGAAACAAAGCGCCCAAAAGATCTAGCTTCTCGGAGGACCAGTTGCTAGTCCATTATCATCCCGAGCTTTTCATCGTTGGTCCCATAACTGCACGAGCCCTATCAGCTAGCTTTTCCGTGTCCGCCAAACTACGATGGGGGACGTTAAAGGAAGATGTAAATGATCGTATATATTATACAACGAAATGGGCATCTTTCATGATAAAGTATGAGAATAACATTAATTTTATTTAATTCACGTTATCGTCTTGTAACAAATTGTTTATATAGGTAGTTGTCCTGTCATTAATTAAAGTAAATAAAATATTGATTATTTAACAATTTGTTTTTTTTTTCCGGGCAGAAATTATTTGTTTTTAGTCCACTTAAATTCTAAGACTCTCAATTTGTTTTTTTTTTCTTGTTTTTCTATACCAAAATAAGTTGATATTCTTTTACCAATAGAGGTTGGTCCTAGTAATTTATGAATTTATTTTTAGGACAATAATTTAAATTCGAATCTTACCTGAAGGTGTGTGTTGAAAAAAAAAAGTTAGATTTCTTTTTGTTATTTGTTGAGGACTCTAATGCACCGACACTTCTAAAAATATCATTTTTCCATATCGTGTCATGTTGGATACGCGTGTCGGACAGCGTGTCCGACATTCCTCACGTGGGAAATTAAAAAAAAATCCGTATCGCCGTATCCGTGTCGTGTCCGTGTCCATATCCATGCATCATAGGTTGAGGACCTCGTTGGCAGGATGTCACCAGAGTCTATTAAAGCTAAGCAATCATTTTGGTTTTTTTGTACCAAGCAGTTGTCTTTGAAGATCGATTATAATGAGAAGGAGCAACTCCAGAATAGTTAGTATAAATGCTTTGAATCAATAGTCGTCGGGAGTTATCATAGTGTATACACTTGGTAGTGTCGTAATAATGTAAAAAATATTTAAGAATCAATATAATCTTTAAGGGGTTGGTATTTATAATTAGAACCGAGGGATATATGGCATAATAGATAAAATAATTTATAATAAAGCCATTAAGATTTGTTAAGAAAGTTGATTTTTATTAAAAGCATCTGATTAACCTAATTCACTTCAAAATTAGTTGTTGAAGTCAAATTTCATTTTGCATAAAATTCCCTTATACAAGCATACACACAATCAGAAAGCTATACTTAAACCTCTATTAATCTACGGGGGTATATTTGTTCCAAAACGATGAAAAAAAAAACCCTTTATTTAAAATCCTAATAATCAAACATTTGCTTGTTGGCGAAAAGTGGAAAACCAATAAAGAAATTCTAATACTTTAGACTAAATATATATAATTTATGTTGGGTCTCATGGATTGGTTGAGTTGATGCAAGTCAGCCTTTCTCGTTTTTGGGTTAATTAAGAAGACATTTACTTTACTCCAATGGTTCGATTTTCTCTTTAATTTACACAATGTTATGCATATCACTGATGATTAAAAGCCGTGATTTTGGGGAGAAGAGGATTCATGATATTCTCTCTAAATGCAAAACACATACAACAATTTTCATAATCTAGCTACTTATAAATAATTTCAGAGTCGCAAACAAGAAATATATCAAAATGCAAAAAAAAAAAAAAAAAGACAAAAAAGACAAAAAGTTTAGAAATATTATTAATGTCCAGTTGAAAATATTCCGTTGGTTTTCAATTAAATTTCATGAAGTGAGTTATTATTGCTCGTAAATACAAAATATTTATTGTCATGTGGATAATAGATACCGGTTCAGTCGGAGTTGTGATGGCACTTGATCGGCAAATTGCTGCAAGGGGAGTATACTCAAAGGAGGCAACAGCAGGGGAATATTATGGATCCTCTTCGAGAATTGATAAATTGAAGTTGCTTTGCAAAAACGTGGTTACAAAAAGTCTACTATAGACACTTCTTCCAGATTTATGGGACATGACCTGATTGGTACAAAGGATTGAAGGCGTTACAGAGAAACAAAACGGGACAGAGATATGCTGCAAACATGGTGAATGTTTGTGCTGGCTCCCACGCTGTAAATAAAGTCATTATTACTCCAGATTTGAGTTCAACCATTCAAACCTACATCCAGAATGAAGTGCACAAACTGATGAAGGGACCGAATGTAGAAAGTGTACACATAGCAAGCTAGCATGGCGGACTTCGAAGGTATAATATCTAATCACTTTACTTTCAATCTATTATTCCTTCACATTTGCAGGACTTTTGGATTGTCAATACAGGGGCTTGGATTCACGTGTTACCGTAATAGTTTGTGTAATTGTTGATTCTTTGTGTAATCAAACTTCTAAATTCCCTTGTACTCAAGCTAGTTCAGATGGTATTGATCTTGAACCTAATTTTGTGTCTCTATGGTACAAACGACTTGGACATAATCCCATACTTCTATGTCTCATCTATACTTTATGAATGAAATGCCCAAATTACAAGATTACTGAGATCGATGCCCCTAGCCAAGAAGCATCGTTTAAGCTTTCCTTTGAGCACCACACTCTGTCAACATATTTAAACTAATTCACATGGTGATGATTGCTTCAGAGAAATTTGGACATATCTCCTCTCACATGAACCAAAATTCCTTCCATACTTAAACAATTCTTTACCTCATTTCCATCACAAAATCAAGATCGTTCGAACCTTTAATGGAATTCACCACTTTCGAGACCTTCAGTTCCATAAAATCATCATGACCAGAGACATTAAATTTTATGAAAATATATATCCCTTCAAACTAAATCCCATTACTACCCCTCTTCCGGCCTCTATGGTTGAAACCTCTCCTAACCATACTTAGCATCCTACCCTTACACAAAACTCCCCTCCAGAACTTGAAATTATTGATACATTCCTTAGACAAATTTCTGTTTCCACTATTCTTTCCTCTTGTCCTAGTTCTTGTCCAACTCCTCAATCTCCAAATCTCAAAAGAAGGTCTAGGTCAATATCTAAGCTACAACCAACAATGGTGACCCTTATCCTCTTATTTTACCACCTATTGCACACATGGACTTCTCAACTCTTATATCCAAAATTTAGGAGTACAAGGAAGCTACTACTGATTCAAAGTAGGGGTGTGCTCTGAGCCGAGCAGGCTTGTGAGCCGCACAAGCCGAGCTCAAGCTAGCTTGACTCGAACTCGGATGATGTCAAGCTCAAGATTATTTATATTATAATGTTTTATAATTTATATGCATAAATATGCAATAAATTAATCTATATTTATATGATTTAGTAATACTAAATATATGATATATTATATATTTTATCTACTTTGACAATAAATATGATTTAATAATATTGCAATTCAATAATTACAACAACATATCATTATATAGAATACTACTAACATATTACTATAACAAGATATAATATTTATCCAATCAAATAATTTAATAAAAAAATAGATCCAATCTATTATAATAAATAATTAATTACATAAGTATATATCTTAATAAAATATTAGTTAATAATTTGTCTAGTATATTTATAGGATATATACAATAATTTGTACTACATTATATATTATTTATAATACATATATTATCCTTACCAAATTTTGTATCATAATATGTCTTAATAATATATTATTTTACAATGACACATTAGACCATATAATATTACTAGTACAAAAATATATTCATCAAATATTCACCGAAAATATTTAATGTAATAAAATAATAAATACTATATACCATAATAACTAATTAATAACATAAATATTCGTCTTAATAAAATATTAGTGAAATAATTTGTATTATGTAATTACATGTTTTGTAATTTATTATAATATATTTACTAATATTTATATATAATTTAAAATATCAAGTATGTAAATTGATGATTATAAATTATTAATAATGATATAAAATTCAAAAATATTAGTCTACTATATATATTATATATCTTAATATCTTTGTTATTATTTAAAATAATTCTTAAATGAGAGTTAAAAAATATCCAATAAAAATTTGTTGACTCGTCGAGTCGAATCGAGCTCAGCTCGATTTTTGGGCAAGCCAAGCTCAAGTTCAAGCTCAAGCCATGCAAATAATTTTCAAGCTCAAGCTCAAGTTGGATTTTATTGGCCAAACTCAACTTGACTCGACTCGAAACGTACTCCTAATTCAAAGTGCGTAGGAGCTATGCATAAGAAGTTGGTTGGAAAAAGACGAATACATGGGTACTTGCTATGATATGGATGTTGATAAGGTGCATGGCTTGCAAGGTGATAGGGCTGTGTTGGCTGAGGAAGTGTCGAGTGATATGGATAATGAAGTAAGAATTGGAGCGAAGTTGGCGCAGCCGGCGCGAAGGAGTACGCGGACCAGGAGTGCGCCTAAATGCAAAAGTATTATGATGGGTGTCGAAACCACCAATAATAAAATCCCAAGTACCGAATACAAATAAATTATAAATAGTGGTAAGATGGGTCGATCCATGAGAATTTGGTGAAATTGTTAACTTTCTTTATGCAAAGGAATTAATCAAA
>JBBMKE010425364.1:0-10661 GCA_037834125.1 Lippia alba | reverse complement strand
TTTTTTACATTAATCAACTATATTTATGTAAAAATGCCCTCCGTTCCACAAAGTGCCGCGACCGTTCCGCGATGTGATGCTGGAACTGGAACGGTGCCCCCCGATCCGTTCTCCGCGACCGCGACTGCGAACCATGAGGACAAGGCAAGAAATTTAGAAAACAAAGGAGAAAAACACATTAAGAAAAACACAAGAAATTTAGAAAACAAAGGAAAACAACACGTTAAAAGTAAAATGTCAAAGCAATATTACAAAAGCAACCAACTGAAACCAAACTGATACAGAATGATTCAGCAACTTTCAGGCACTTTTTTCTTCTTCATGTTCCTTATGACGACAGCAACAGCAACCTCGGCTCCTTTTGACGAATTCTTCAAACTTCTGTGTAGTGATCTCGTTATTCTTGATAAACGCATCACGGGCTTTCCTCAACTTGGCAAATTCCTTTTCTAACTCATGCATCAGAGCCTTTTGTTCCTCAGTAAGATTCTCAGGCCAAGGAGCAGGATCCATCTCGGTCGTTGTCTCCTTCTCCGCCTTCTGCTCTTTCAAAGAGTCGACGGGAATGTCGACCTTGTCTCCGTTTTTGGCCAAGTTACCCTTACCTTAAATTCCTTGTCTTTGCTCTGCTTGTTGATTCCGGTGCGGCGGGTGATCGGCGGAGTCATATTCCTTCCGATAGTGAAATTGAGTGGCTTTCGCTTTCTGTGCAGACTCGGCCTCTTCACAATGTGATTTTAGGGTTTCCGTTTAAATAAGTGCGCTCGTGGGGTTTAAATAGTAAGAGTGAAGCATTTTTTTTTTTTTTTGGTGAGTTAATTTAAAGTGTATTATGGGGATTTTAAAAAAATAAAAAATATATGGAAATGATGTGGATAGGATGTTAATGCCATGTATCAACAGGTTTCCGGCGGTGATTAGACAATTTCCGATATTATTTGTCATTAAATTGACATATTTGGAAGTTAATCGGAAAAAAATATGTCCTAAAAATGCTAATGAGAGTTAGTTAATGTCCCCTTTTTTCATTTTTCCCCAAGTAGTTAGGGTCCCTTTTTTGCATTTTTCCCCAAGTGAAATAATGATGGACTTGTATGTAAATATGCGTCAAATTGAACTGTGCTTAACCTTGAATGACATATACATCATTGTTAATTGCTCTTAGATAACCTGCTAGCACGAGTTAACTTGTTTGGCGTAATTGTTTATAAACCAAATTATTAGAAATTTAGAATTAAACAAATATTTGACGCAAATTGTTAATTGCTCTTAGATAACCTTGAATGTGGACACACATTTTGTTTTGGCGTAAGCTTATGTTTTTTTTAACATGATACCCCAAATGTCACGGATATGTGTCCACAATTGGTTTAAATAATTTGGTTTATAAACAAATTGCAATGAGAAATTTCAGTATCCTAAGTTTAGATGAATCTCTTATCTCAAAAGTGTTTCTTTTCACGTTAAGATAGAGCAAGAAGAAGTCTTCAAGACAAAATTCAGTATCCTAAGTTTAGATGAATCTCTTATCTCTATCCTTTTTATATGTTTTTCTTTTTTGAGATTTTTTTCTAATTTATTTATCAACACTTTTTATTATTGCTCTCAGTTTCATCTTGATTGGTTACTTTTTTTGATCTAATCATCCTCACTCTCAAGGTAAGACTTTCTCAGATAATTAATCTCTATTTATTTTTTTGTTTCAGAATTTGGGATTAAATTCAAAAATCCACAATTAGAAAAATTAATTTGATAGAGCCCAAGTATTTGATTAGACGTTTATAAGAATATTGTCCAAAATTTGCGATTGAATTCAAACAATTAGAAAAATTAATTGAAGTGTTTAATCACACATTCTCAATAGAGCCAAAGTGTTTGATATGCCTTTCTAAACTCCAGAATTCTTGCATATCCCAGAATGTTTGTCAAATTTATGGGCCCTCGTATACCATTTGTAGTCTCTTTTGTTCAAGACTTCAAGGTATAGATTGTGCAGGATGGCATATGGGTTAAAAAAGGTTAAGGAAAAAGGAAATAGATCTCTTAAATCAAGGTTTTGTTAATGCCTTATGTTAAGTGTCAACATAGGTGTAACAGACTAACAGCCAGCCTTCAGCAATTTGGTTTTGAAGACACGATGATGAGGATTTGCTAAAACAAGGTTTTTACGGTCATTACTGACACGTGTTAAAATCTCCTCTGTAGCGTATTACACATTAATTACCTTTGGGTAGGAATATGCCAACATGTGCATCAGTATAGGCCCAAAAAAATTAGGCTTAGTAGCCTGTGGAAGAAATTAATATAATGCAATTCCCTGTGGAGTCTAGGACTGTCGATGGGACGAATTTTAATTTGGTTCGGATCCGAACTCAATCTGAATTTTAATGTATTTGTGAGACACAAGTATTCGATAAATCATATTCGAATATAAATATATTATATTCAAAATAAAAATTAATTCCAAATAGATTTTTTTCCATCCCCTCCAAAATTTTCTCAAAATTCGACAATTTTCGTGTAAATGCAATCTATCATGTCCCAAGTCTTCAACTCATGATGATTTGATGCGCGCAGCTCGAAAACAGACAGTCGGATTTTAGACACAATCAGTTTGTATATTTATGAACCCGTTAAAAATATAGGATACTTTGAAAGTTATACAATTTTTATGTTAATCAATATAACATACTTGTATATAATTTAGATATAATATGATACAACTTATACTAATCAAATTGACAATTTTATAAGTTTTGACATGCTGTAATATTTATTAGGAAAAATTACATCTGACTACCCTGCATTTAGGCCTAATTACAATATAATCCACGATTTTTAAAAAATTACATTTTAGTCCCTATAATTTTGTTTGATCTGAGGTCCCTTAACAGAAATTGTAAAAGCACATTTATGCCCCTGACGGTTTTATGAGTGTTACATTGAATATATGACCAAAATTACAAAATCATCCCTAAAGTTTACAAAAATAACAAAACGATCCCTACAAAATATTATTTTAACAACAAATCAGGGGCATTTTGGAAATGACATAACGGAACCCTAGGGATTACAAACGGTTCTCAAAAGTTAGGGACTAATTTGTAATTTTCTAAAAAGCGTGGACTAGGTTGTAATTAGGCCTAAAAGTAGGGTAGTTAGATGTAATTTTCCCTATTTATTATTTAAATAATATATGATATTAAATATTACTTATAAATAATTTAGAATACGATTTTATAAGTGTTACATTGAATTATATATGATTTTAACAATAAATCAGGGGCATTTTGGGAATGACATAATGGAACCCTAGTGACCACTAACTGTTCTCAAAAGTTAGGGATTAATTTGTAATTAATTTTCGCTATAAACAAAACCGTTCCTACAAATTATGAATTTAATAATAAATTATGAGTATTTTTGAAATAATATAACGAAACCATAGAGACTACAAACAATTATCAAAATTAGGGATTAAAATATAATTTTTCGATAATGGTAGATTATATTATAATTAAATTTAAAGGAAAAATTGCAAAATTGGTATACCAACTCCACGAAATTAGCGTTTTTGGTACAATCATTTTCCGGCGACCAAAAATAACCCATAATCGCCAAAAATTGGCAAAATAGTGCCAATTTTACCCGAATTAGCCGTAACTCGGCCGATATCCGACCCGTCCGCCTACGTGGCTAACCGGAGCTGCACCTGGCAAATGAAGCCACTCCACCTCAACAAAAAAACCTGTCCACATCACATGCCACATACGATAAGCAAATTATTGATGCCAAATAAGCAATATTTTACATTTAAAAAATTATTCTTTACACTTTATTATTGTTGGATGTATATATATTTTAATTAACATTACATAAAATTAGTATTAAAAATTGTTTATCAATACTATGCTAATTAATTATCAATATTTATTAGTATTAAAATTTTTAATTCATTATTTTAGGTATATAATAATAAAGTAATTCTTTTTTCTTATAATATATATATTTTAGAGAAAATGAATATATCAACAATAATTAAAATACTAATATTTTCAATTAATTATAAGGTTTATTCATTTTTCTTATAATATATATATTTATTGAGAAAAGTTAATATATCCATAATAATTTAATAAATACTAATTTTTTAAATTAATTATCAAATACAAATGATCAAATAACACTCCAGATCTACAATTTTATTTCAATTATCAAAGGAGAGAAAAAAAAAGCAATCCATATCTGCACCTCCACCTTCAACCGTCGTCTTCACCATAGCCACCACCATCACCTCCATCAGTCACCGCCTCCAACGGCAAGACCACAGATCTGCACGCGCAAATCCCGTCGATTCCTTGTTGATTTACCGACGCCACCACCAAATCCACTCACTATCACCGACAGCATCTCTACAGCCACCGCGATAACAAATCCGCCAAATCGGAGCACCATTCACCATCACCACACCAAAAAAATAAAAATAACACTCCTCCAAAGCTCCAATCATTACAAGCACTACCAAATCAACCCACCTTATTCGGATCTAGAGCCCCAACCATCATCATTAGCTGTACGCGTGCGGATCGGTGGCCGGAATTGTGGTGCTCTTGGAGATAGAGAGAAAGAGAGAAAAGGATGGTGGGTTGCGGTGTTGGTTTTGGCGTAGATGGTTCTGCGTGGTAAAGGACGGTGGCCAGCGGCTGTGGTGCTACGTCTGGCGGCGTGGTGCTGCGTGGTCAAGGAAGGTGGCCGACATTGGTGGTGTTGCGTTGAGAGAGAGAGAGAGAGGGGGAAGAGAGAGAACCGAAAAAAAAAGTGAGGATTTCCACGGCTCCACTGCACCCCAAACCCCAAGCAGCTTAGCACCACCGCCGCTCGCCCGGCATTGTACCACTACCACCCCACCGCAGGAGCACAACGGAGATGGTAAGCGCAGCGGTGCTCGAGGCGGGCAGATCTGGCTGTGGGAAGGCGATGAGAATGGTGGCGGCGGGTTTTTTGGTGGCGGATCTAGGCGGAAGGCCTCTGAAGGTGACTGATGATAGTGGTAGCAGCGCCAGATCTGAAGAAGGTGGGCCGATTTGGTGGTGATGGTGATGATTGGAGGCGTGTGTTTTTTTGTTTTTCTTTTTAATGGTGGTGGTGGTGGTGGTGAATGGTGCGCTAATTTTGCAGATATGGTGGCTGTAGTGATGATGGTGATTGGTTGGTGGTGGCGTCGCTTAATCGGCAACGTAAGAAGGAAACCAGCGAATTTGCAGATCGGCGGTGGCGGCATGAATTTTCTTTATTACTTTTTTTTTATTCGCCAAGTATGGATAAACGCTTTCTCTTTTTGTTTTTTTGTTTTGTTTTTCTTTTATTCGCCAAGTATGTAATGAGTTGGAGGGGAGTTTTATGAGGTAGAATGACTTCATTTGCTAGGTGCAGCTCCGGTGAGTCACGTAGGCGGACGGGTCGGATATCGGTCGGGTTACTGCGGGTTCGGGCAAAATTGGCACTAATTTGCTAGTTTTGGGCGGTTGTGGGTTATTTATGGTCGCCGGAAAATGACTGTACCAAAAACGCTAATTTTTTGGAGTTGGTATACCAATTGTGCATTTTTTCCTTTGGATTAATGTGTGGGTTCAAAAGTGATGTTTTCCCTCGTAACTTTGTATATGTTTCGGCGGACATGGCTCCATAAACCATGTGATTCGCTGCTAAAAATGGCAGAAATAATATTGCACGTTTATGTTTTAGGAAAGAAATAAGTTCACTGAAATTACACGTGTTTGCATTTCTATCATTAAAATTAAGGTGGATAAGGATTACTTTCACATCCTAAAAAGAATAGGATATAACAAAAATATAAAAATATAATTTTTTTTTAATTTTCAACATGAATAATATCAAATATGGTGTTTAAAATGTTAGGACACAATATGGAAAAAAATTATTTTTAACATTATAATATCTCTCCTAATTAGTGTATTCCACATATCAATGTGTTTCGGTTTTCAAAAATTATAGTTTCACCTCTCTATAATTTGTTAACGAATTACTCTCCTTTGTTAGACTCTCCGTAAGAATTTTTAAAAGAAAAAGAAAAGGTCAAAATTCGAATGTATAGTACTAAAGTCTCCGTACAAAATATAATAAATTCTGAAAATCTCCATTACGAGCTAGAGAAGTTCTAGAGGCGATAATAGCATGATGATCGATTTGAAAAGTTGTGATGGTATCGATGGTACATATTGATAGTGTAACAAAGTGGATGATGTAAGGCCATTTCACGGAGAAGGGATAAGGGAAGTGGAATTGAATGAGCCTGTGTACGTATTCCAGATCGTTTCTGTTTAGAAGCATCATTAAAGTTAGGTGCTTTGATGGCTCCAACTTCACCAACTGGTATCAGAGATGGCACATGTGAATCAACTAACTGGGATTCATATGTACCCTGCAAATATTGGCCGCCTTGGTTTTGCCTAGAGATAATTTGTGAATCTCTTTTTAAACTTTAATCTATTATGCACAGGTATGGTATGGTATGGTATGGCATGACACGGATATAGTAATATAAATTTTTTCTTAAATTTTGAAAAGTATCGACCACAATCTTTAATACGAGTCTTTCATGAAACATGGTCAAATTATATTTTTATAAAAGTATGTGCATTAAAAATTTTAATTCTTTTGAGCTTCACACTCATTTTCATTGTTTGTCCTACAATTTTTAGTTCTTTTTTTCTTTCGGGTAAATTTACCCAAGTTTATCGAGATGCCCAATTATTTGTTGGACATTTATTGAAAAAACCACGCCGAGATATTTTGTCACAATCATATTAAATTCTCCTCGTCTAGGTCAAGATATTCGAATCAATGGAAGAAGATAAACTCTCAAAATCGGACAATGTTTACCATGTCAATGAGTAATATGATAGGCCAGTCTCTCCACCCGCAAATATTCATTGCGGCAAACTTTGCGCGCAATCTATCCTACAGTCCTAGGCATGAGGAGGCTGTATCAAATATCCCATGTCAAAAATTAAAAAATATGATGTTCAATATATAATTAATTAATAATCTTTCTTTCAATAATTATTTTTTAAAATTGAGTTAGGTCAATTACGTTATTCATTCCTGCACAACTAGCTATAGAACTGTTTAAATATCTTTGCACATTATTCATTTACAACGTGATAGCATATCTCATCGTCGGTGATGTTGGCTATTTAAATTTATAACAAGACAATAGTAACGAGAAAAAAGAATAACAGTTGTTACAAATCCAATAATATTAATTGGTTGCCTAATATAGAGTTGTTATAAATTCACTTTTCCCTTTAATATTTAATAAGTGATATAAAAGTTGTTACAAGTTTACTTTTCGCTTAATATGTACGCGGGTTAGATAGTGTATTCTAAAGTTGACCTATTTATAATTCTTTTAAAACAAATATCTAATATAAGGTTCCAGTGAAAATTACATCCAAATACCCTGTATTTAGGCCTAATTACAAGTCAGTTCATATTCTTTTGAATATTACAATTTAGTCCCTATATTTCTTGTTTTCATGAAATCCATTAACGAAATTTGTAAAAGTACACATATATTCTGGATGATTTTATGAGTGTTACATTTAATATATGACAAGAAATGCAAAATCATCCCTAAAAATTTACAAAAATTAGGCCTAATTACAAATATTAACAAAAGTTAGGGACTAAAATATAATTTTTAAACAATTATGGACTATGTTGTAATTAAGTCTAAATACAAGGTAGTTGGATGTAATTTTTTCTAAATATAATTAAAAAGATTGGGGAGGATTAGAGACAAGCAGATCATCATAGACTAAGATCCGATCAATGGGTACACTACGCGTTGATTGCATAGTTAATAATCGCTAATGTCACAATTAATACGAACTAGGGCGATATATGTCCTCGTCAAGAAACGTAAAACCTACACGTCTGCTATGTTACCCTGATATTTTTTAAAGATTTTTTAGATCATAACCAGTATATATATATCGAGCTCATTAACTATAAGTTCTCATTAAAAATATCCTGTAAAGAATTAGTAGATTTTTTTATATGTGCAATTTATAACCTCTAAAATAAATATCCAAATGTAATCATCATTTGATTGCATATCTCAACTACAACTTTAGCATTCCATATCTTGACACTTGTTAATTATACAATATATTTTTTTCCAAACCCAGAACAAATAAAAGAACACACAATAATAATTAGGGCGAATTACAAATGAGTCCTTGAGGTATGACCTAATTACAAATCATTCCCTCATATTTCAAAAATTACATACAGACCCCCAAAAGCACTCTTTCAATTACATATTAACCCCTGATTCTGATCTGATTTGTAATTGAAACAATACTTTTAGGGGTCTGTATATAATTTTTGAAACAGGAGGAACTGATTTGTAATTAGAACATACATCAGGGAACCTATTTGTAATTGCTCCTAATAATTATTACGTTGCCACAACAATAGGTTGAAGGAAAAACCAACCCCGGAGGCCGGAGATGTTCGAAACCCTAGCAAGCCTATTAAGAGAGCACCAGCCAAGAACAACGTATGGAAGCTTTTGATAACAATATAAATCCCACTGAAGAAGTTATAAATGCGAGACTCGCGAGTTTATTGGGAAGTAAGACATGGGAATCGGTGCACGAGCCGACTTCTCTTGCGATTTTTTTGACGGTGAGGAACTCAATTTCTGTGCGGTTGCATCAGAAATGCGTGAGGACGAAGAAATTTTAAAGCAGCCAACGAAGGCCGTGAAGAAATTCATATTGCTGATACTAGTGATACTCGAGAGGGCTTTGGTCGAGAATGTGTGTGATATCTTAACAAAGAAAAGGAAAAGAACAAAAAAATATGTATACTGAATTTGGTGTAAATATGAGGAATGTTGTGTGTTTAAGGTTATAGAGGTTGCAATTTATAGTGAGGATAAGGAGGATAAGGAGGTTGCAACATCATATGTGTTTCAGTTGTCATAATTAGTCAATGTAATGCTTCTCCTCTTTGCTTCTTCTACTTTTGAGTTTTGACCCAGTTTGCAAATAAGTTTTTTGGACTGAATAAGAGAGAATTTCCTCGTATTTCATTTGTTTTCAGTTGCAAAAACTAATCCGAACACTAAACAATGGTCAAAGGTCTTCATACTGTCAATTTTTTATAACAAACGTTTGAAATCACGATTTAAGTACGTTTATGCCACCTAAATCTAGTTAGTTTTTCATGTGATACAGGTGATTCAAAGTTAGGTCCGCAAACCTCATTTTCAGTCGTATATTTCATTTAGATCATTTTTCATTTTTTAAAGATGTTCTTATTCGATTTTGGTCCCGATCTTTTAATATTTTTCACATTGCATCATTTATATTTCAAAAAATCTCAATTTCAGTCATTTTACTAACGGGCGTTAATGCAAAGATTGGATGCCGATTTACAATGAAAGTTTGTTGGAATAGTAAATTGTAAAAATGCGCAAGGTGACAAAAAAAATCCCATTAAAATATGAAAAATAGTACAACTTAGAAGTCTTTTTTAATTTCTTCTTAATGTCTTTTAAAAATTAAAATAAATATTATTAAAAAAAGACAGTAAGAATTAAGAAAAGTTTTTACAAAGAATCGCTTGCGATCAAGTTTTGGGTGGTTTTTCCCACCAAATACCATCAATATCCATTTCTCCAATTTTAACTAATTAAAAATAATGCATCTTTAGACTTTTAAGTAAACTTTGCACTAGAAATTAAAAATCATACTCTAATATATTTTAGCTAATTAATAATGCGTCTTTAGACTTTGTAGGTTTTTAGTGAACTTGGCACTAAAAAAAGTCATCCACTAATCCACCCCATGATTCGCTTTACTCTTCAAGTTTCTTGCCAACTGATTCTTCTTAACTCTAAAGTTTTCTTTTGTTTTTCTTATTTTTTTTCTTTTTTGTGATGTTAGAATAAATAAGGTTTATCAAAAAACAATTTTAAAAAAAAGAAAGAAATTGTAAAATTTTGTCGGGATAGATGCTTCAGAAAATACATGCATTTAATTAAGTTAAAATTGAAAAAACAATATATATATATATATATATATTTTTTTTTTTTTTGGAAAACCGGCAGAGAGCTGTGGAGTTTTTACCAAAGCCTCCACCTCATGTGTAAACAATCAAAGCCAAAAGTACAAAGATGCATGATCCAAGTATCATCAATACAACTCGAACAGTGGTGACCATGAAACAAAATTGCGAAAGGAGGATAACTAACGGCGCACCACCGAACATTTAAGTCCATTCTAGTTTTGGTAAAACAAATGTAATTATGACCGAGCTGATTATCAAGGCCCCTCATGCGAAAAGCGACTACAGGAGTTCTCGCCGGCCTCATAAAGAGGCGCTCAAGGTTCCGGGCATTGCTGGTAATCGATGTGACTACCATTTGGCGGCAAGAGCTCGCATCTACGGCATTCGCGTCCTCAGGGCTACAAATGATGGCGTCTGAATGTTGTCGGACGATATGTACAGCAAAACCGTCAATTACATAGTTATTATACTGCCTCGCGTGCGGGATCTCTAGCTCCACGCCTGGTAATATTCTTCCCCTGATCCCTGCAAAAAGAATTGTCCTCGGCCCAAGCCCG
>JBBMKE010425355.1:0-10662 GCA_037834125.1 Lippia alba | reverse complement strand
ACGGATCCTGAGAATTGGGGAACAGATTCATGTCAATTCAATCCTGAGAGGTTTGCAAACGGGATTACTGGAGCATGTAAGTTTCCTCATTTGTTCATGCCATTTGGGATCGGGCCACGAACGTGTTTGGGCCAAAATTTGGCACTCGTTGAACTCAAGATACTAATTTCGTTGATCTTGACTCGATTCTCCTTCTCCATCTCTCCCAAATACGTTCACGCGCCCTCGCTCAATTTGGTCACTGAGCCTCGCCATGGAGTTAATATTTTGATTAAAGAGTTGTAACTCTTTTGGTGTTCATTCCTGTATTAGCTTTCAGATTTTCGCACCTAAGCTCATGTGTGATTTCAGACAAACAAGAAAATTGTATCCTCATATACATGTTTGTCTTGTTGATTTAATCAAAATTTCCAGCAGTATTCTAATTATTTAGTTTTGCTAAGTCGTCTAAGTGAATGAAAACTTCTTTTAATTTTTCGAGGATAATGTCCCGAATTTAAATTTCGCAGGCCATATGGGAGGTGTATGTTTAGAAAAAATAAAGAATAAAATCGAATTGAGTTTCTAACTAACAAAATCAAATTTTGATTATAAACTATATTAAAACTTATAAAACATATTTCAAAAATAAAATATCGCTAAAAAATAAAATATATTAAAATATTGAAAACATGTGTTTGGACTTTGGAATTTGCAATTTTCCCGGTATAATATTGTCTTGCTGGCAGACACTGTATCATCAACATTATTTATTACTAGCATGTTACGCACGGATTTTAAAAATAATAAAACGATTATTTAAGATCATTGTATATGTTTTTTTTACTTATCACTAGTTGAATGCATGCATCGACAGGCTAATTAAAAAGAATAAATTTGTCTGCCAAATGCCATCATGATGACGACATATTAAATTGTTTAAGTTGAGTTTGTCGTTGTATTGGTTCATGTCATTAGTTTTAAAAAGTGAAATATTAAGGATAATACGTAGAACCAATGTAGTTTTAAAGGACAATATAGAAGCCTAGAACACTTGGTTGAACCACAAAACGCATATATATAACAAAAATCAATTGACATATATATAACATAGAATAGGGCTGTCAATGCATTGGATTTTCATTCGAATCTGATCCGAATTTTAGTATATTCGATCGATAAAAATGTCCGATGAATTATATCCAATTACAAATATTCGTTATTCGAAATAAATGGAGCAGATTCGAAATTAACAAATCCGAACAGTTAGGAATCCGAATCTGATTATATATATATATATAATTAAGTAAATTACTTACTAGGATATAATATTAAATAAAATAATTAAAATTAAAATTTTCAAATATCTATCACTTAAATAACAGTAAAATTTAAATTGATTAAGTAAAATTTGAATTATTTACTCTAAAATTATATATTTTCTGATTAAATTAACCTATTTTAAATAAATATAAACAAAACCATTAAATAATTCACTAAATAATAATTATTTATTAAAATTAGATTTTTTGCTAATTGGGTCGAATCTTTTAACGAATCTGATCCGACCCGATTATACGTTGATTCAAAATAGATGAATCTGAATCTGAATCCTATAAGACTCGAATTTGGATCCGGTCATCGGATTCAGGCTTCAGGGACAAGCACCTAGAACAAAAGTATAAAACAACACCAACATCCCGTAGCAAGAAAGGAAGTGGGCTACGGTAGCATACGTTACCAATAATGTCAAAGCAGAAATTCTAAATGTCAGGCAAAGTTATTGAAATTTCTTGCATCTTCATGTTTGGTTGCAAGAATGAACTTTTTTTTTAAACTATAACAGCCCCAAGGGCCCAAATAACAACAAGGTCCGACTGAATCAAACGGAAAACAACGATCGGAAGGGAACTAGAACAAGAGCTGGCCGAGCCAGAGAGCCTAGTAAGGGAGTGAGCAACACCATAGCTCTCTCGACGAACAAAACAAAAGGAGCACGAGGCAAAAGAGAAACTGAGTTGTCGAACATCGTAAACAAGATTGCCCAAGAGGGAATCATCAACAGTAGTGCTCCTGAACTTGGAGATCAACTCCAAGCAATCGCCATCTAAAATAATATCATCCCAACCTTTCTCTAAGGCCAAATGCAAGCCTTCCAAAGCAGCCCAAACTTCAACAAAAGTTGAATCAAAAGTCTCAGTTCTGGTCCCACAATTAGGGGTGCACAATCGGTAAATAACCGAAAATTCGGTTATTCGGTTCGGTTAACCGAATTTTCGGTTATTGATTTTTACTAACCATTTACCCAACCGACCATCCTCGGTTTCGGTTCGGTTATCGGTTAATACCAATAAAACCGAAATTTGGGAAAGCTGTGTAATGAATCTGAAAATTTTGCAATTTGAATCTTTTAGACACGGTAAAGATGGATCCAATTATTAAATCATATTAACCAAAGTCTCAATAAAGAAGAGAGAAGAGGAATGTAAGAGGGACAATAAAAAAACAATTAACGAAATATTTGGCCAGAAAATTTCCCAAAATGCTTCCTTATTTATCAGCGGCCAGAAGCGATGGTGGCCGAGAAGTCTTTGCCGGAAAGAGAAAACGATGGTGTCGGGGAATTGCCGCCGGAAAGAGAAAACGTCAGGTGGACAGCGTCAAAGGTTGTGGCAACAAATTCTTCTTCTATTCCAAAAAAAAAAAAATACTTGTAGAGGCGGTGGTGACTGATGCGAAACAGAAGATGCGTAAATGATTATAGAATTTGTTTCTGAAATTACATAGATGGAATTGGGTGGGCTGCTGGGCTTGAAACATATTTAATGGGCTAGGTTTAATACATAAATTACAATGGAAAATAAAAAATATCTATTTAAAGGGGTAGGAGTTCGATTTTCGGTAAAAAATCAAAAACCATTCAAACCGAACCGAAACTGAAAATTTAAAAATAAATAACCGAACCGAACCGAAACCATTCAAACCGAACCGAAACTGAAAATTTAAAAATAAATAACCGAAACCGAACCTCTTCGGTTCGGTTCGGTTAGTCTCGGTTCGATACGGTTTCGGTTCGGGTATTTTGTTCACCCCTACCCACAATTCCAGCCAACACAAAGACCGAGTTCATCCCGAGCAACAACTCCAAAACCCCCCTTAAAAATCTTTGGAAATAAGGCACCGTCAAAATTAATCTTAATAATACCATGTGCCGGAGGCGACCAACGAGCAGGTAGGATAGCCCGAGGGCCAACCAAGGGGGTGGAGAGTTCGCATCGCAAAAAGCAAGAGCAAAGCAGTGGACAAAAGTGACAATATCAAGAGGGCTAACCTTCGTAATATCCATCAGCATCCGGTTTCGCAATCACCAAATTGCCCAAATGGTTGTAAGGAATCTGCAAGCATCGCCATCATTAAGCTTTCTTAAAGAGTCGAGAATCCAAGAACAGGGATTCCCTTTCCAGCAAAAAACAGAGACCCAACGAATAGGAGTGCAGGCCCACACTTGGCGGACAAAGGGGCAAAAGATAAAAGCGTGATCAACGGTTTCGTCCGAAGAACCGCACCAAGGGCAAGTTAAGTCAGATGCGCAATGCCGAGAATAGAGCACAGAAGCAGTCGGAATAACATAATTACAGATACGTCATGCGAAGAATCGTACCTTAGGAGCAACATTAACCTTCCAAAGTAAGGACCAAGGAAAATCAGGCTGACAGACAGAAACCGAGGCGCGGACAAAAGGTCAAAGTCAAGTGAGTAAGCTGATTTAACCGAAAACAAACCATTCTTGGTGGCATTCCGGATAAGAGTATCAGGCCAAAGCGTAGAACAAAGGGGCATTGCGGCTGCCGCTGCTGCATCAGAGGAAGAGAGATGCCGAGACAAAAGTTGGGAGTCCCAAACCCTTCTCCCAAGTTGGAGCAGATGAGAAACTTTAGAGATGTGGGGAGGAAGCGGGTTGATAATGATAGGCTTGAAGTTAGAGTGATTAGGAATCCACCTGTCTTTGGAAATATCCACTATCGTCCCATTTCCAATTCTCCACCGAGAGCCAGCAATTACCAAATCACGAGTCCCAAGGATACTTCGCCAGGTGAAAGACGGGCGATGGCCTAAGGAGGCCCCAAAGAAGTCAGAGTGGAGAAAATAACGAGCCTTGAGCAAGCGAGCCAACAGACACTCCGGATGTTTAATAATTCTCTACGCTTGCTTGGCTAACATAGCACGATTGAAGCACCTAAGATGACGAAGACCAAGACCTCCCGAGACTTTACTTCTGCAAAGTTTGTCCCAACAAATCCAGTGTATCTTATTTTGGTCTCGGTTATTCCAGAAAAACCTAGCAATCAACGACTTCATATTCCTCAAGAAAGAGTCCAGAAGGCGAAAACAGCCCATGGCGTAAGAAGGGATGGCAAGCAGGACTGATTTAATGAGGACTTCTTTTCCAGCCATAGATAAAAGTTTTTCAGCAAAACCCTGAATCTTGTTCCAAATTTTATCTCTCAAATTCGCAAAAACCGCGCTCTTCGATCTACCGACAACAGAAGGGAGACCAAGGTACAAATCATGCTAAGTAACTTGTTTAAAGCCCAAATCCTTCGCAAGATCAGCCCTAAGAGAAGGAGAGACATTTCCACTAAAAACAATGGAAGTCTTCTCTTTATTAACTACTTGTCCCGAAATAGCAAAAAACTATGAGAGAACTCTATTTAAGCTCATAACAGCCTCAGAGGAGGCTTGACAGCATACTAAGGTGTCATCAGTGAAGAGCAAATGTGAGATTCGAGGAGCGCCCCTACAAACAACAATTCCCTTCAAGAAACCAAGTCTTTCTTCCTCCTGGATAAAACAACTAAAAATTTCTGCGCACATGAGGAACAAGTAAGGGGGAGGGGGTCTCCTTGACGGATACCCCTCTCAGGAACAATATACCTAAATTGATTATCATTAAGAACAAATGAATAAGACACTGAAGACACACACTTCATAATTAAGCGGACTAAGGAAAGGGGAAAACCAAAACGAATCATGTCGGCAACAGCTTGACACGTGAGATCTTGCGAACATTAAATCGTTTATGATGTTGAACATCTTGTGAATTTCCTCCGGAGTCTTTCATTTCATCATATCGGCAACAGTTTGACACATGAGATCAACTAAGACTCTTGATGTTCAAATAGTTTGAAGCCTAAAATATAACAAATAATTCCTTTTGGCTCTTTAAAAAGAAAGGCAGAACTAGAAACGAAATATCTAAATAGTGAAACCAAAATATTTCAAAATATATATAATAAAAAGTAAAAATGTAAAAATTCAAAATCTAAGGGTGAGGGCAGTCCCAAAATATATGGGCAAAAAAAGGAAACAATAACATGAACAAGGATGAAAAGAAAATCCAACTCACATAATCTATTCAGTAACATTTATTTGCTCCCGTAAATAACAATTTTGAGTCGTTGGTTATTAGGGTTAATTATGTTACACCTAATCAACCAAAGCCACGAACATGAAATTGAAACCCAGCATTACAAGAGAACTCAGAATCAAATACTATGCATGACGGAAAAACTGAAGCAAAAAGGGACAAAACGATATCACTCAACAGAGATGAGTCTAGAAACGGAACACCATAACCAGGCCAAAACACCACCGAAGTGACATGGTAAATAAATTGAACATAACATTGGGGAGAGTAAAGACGTAGAATTGAAAATGAAAATTGGTATCATACCAAAATTAGGTCAAACAGGGTGCTTTGATCGACCTTTACAAAATTTGCATCAAAAGTCTTCAAATCATCGTTGTTAGTGGCCGCTGGAGTGTCGTCGGTTGCAATCTTCGCGGTGGTGCAGTACTCAATGACCATGGCCAGAATCTTGGAAGTGACATTGGGCACAGGGATGGTAGTGCCGGCGCAGTCATCCTCGATCATGTGCTTAATAGTCTGGGAGAAGGCGGCAACAACCTCTTCAACCTCAAAGGTCTCCCCATCGGAGGCCCATCCTCGGTGCTTCGGTGGACGACGACATCTCGTTTGATTTATGAAAGGCCTCGATTTGTTTTCTAAAACCCTAATCCAGACAGACAATACTAAAGGGATGCGATTGAGGTGCTTGAAAAGAATGAGAATTTAATTAATGGGAGTCTCCTTTTATAAAAGAATCGAAATATTTTAGGATTTTAGTTGAAATCGGAAATACATCCAAACCTTTTTAGACTTGTTTCTTTTTGACTTCTAACTTGATCTTGTCGCGTTGGATTACATATAATAGAAGTCTTATTAGCATCGAATTACAATAGAAGAGATTTTTTTAATTAATTCAAATTTTGTAATTTTTTAGAGGAATAAACATCTTGTCATTTTTTTTTTTCCTCCAAATTATGTTTATTAGGAAATTTTCACGTTTTAAAGGATAACCTCTCTCAAAAAATTTCTCTCTAGATTCTCACTATCCAAAAGTCGTTTCCTTGTTGATATCTGTTAGGTGATTTAGATCTTGTCTGGATCTCTGTTTTCTTATTTTACTATTTAGCATTGAACTTAGGGACTCCTTTCAGCGAAACGATTTCTTTAATCTTGGTTCCCTTGTATGTGACCCTGAACCAACGGTTACCGTTCTTTGATAACACGATGGATATGATTCACACGAGCCGGTTCATGGCTGGATGGATGGATTGATCTGCAGTTGCTGGATTTTATCCTGTTTGATTGGGACGGCGTATTGAGGCCGGGAGGATTGCTGTGGATCGATAGGTTCTTTTGTAAGAGGAAGGATTTGGATGATTACATGTACATGTTTCTCCAGTTCAGGTACAGGAAACACAAGTGGGTTGTTGCCAGTAATATAAGTCTAAGGATGAAGTTTTTCTGTCTGCTTTGTTGGAGGCAAGTGGGATGTTGCTAGTAAGTCTAAGGATGAAGTTTTTCTATCTGCTTTGTTGGAGAAACCTCCTAGAACATTGTGATGATACTGATGTAATTTGTTCAATTTGTTTCATGAATAGCGGCGATTTGAGGTTCTAACTATCCTTTGATGTTACAGAAGAATGTAGTGAAGTGAGTATGAATAAGATTTGATCATGCACATATTGAATAATGAGTAACAAGAACTTTTGGTTTCAATTTTGTGTGCGGATCTGTAATGTTGTGTTTATTTGGATTAATGAAATGAGGCATACTCTTGTAGACGCTATATAATGTATATATAGATGATTTTGAAATTGCATACCCTGTGTATGGGTAATAACTAAATCATGGGTACAATTACAAATAGGGCGAATTACATACGGGTCCCTGAGGTTTAACTTAATTACAGAGCGGTTCATGTAACTTTGAAATTTACATATAGGTCTCTAAAGTTTGGACCAATTATAAGCTGGTCCATTTTCTTTTAAATATTACACTGTAGTCCCTATATTTCTTGTTTTGTGTGAGGTCCATTAACTAATTTTGTAAAAGTACACTTACATCCGTAAAGGTTTTGTAAGTATTACATATAATGTATGACAAAAAATGCGAAATAAAAATTAACAAATTAACAAAGCTTAGGAACTACTGTGTAATATTTAAAAGAAAATGGACCGACTTATAATTGGGTCAAACCTCAAGGATATGTATGTAAATTTCAAAGTTATGTAGACAATTCTGTAATTAGGCCAAAGCTCAAAGACCGTATGTAGTTCGCCCTTACAAATATTCCTCTATGTTTTAATCCGATTAAAAAAAACAAATTCTTACAATTGGTGAAATTGCATAAAGCACTTTGAGATTCGAACGAGGATTACCTAAAAACAAACTCACCAAAAATCACACACCGTTGAAGTTTGAAGGTGTTTTCCATAATTTCTCAATTACTAGTTGTAGCACCCCGCACTTGAGGCCCCACATCCCCCGCACTATAGTGCGACACGAGTAACGAAATGAAAAATCCGCACAAATGTCAAACCATAGTAAACGAATGACAAATCAAAAACCACCCAAGTTATGCAGAACTTAGACCCTGCAACTCAAACAAATACATATGCAGAAGCGAAGCATACATTCAAACATTCACAAAATAAGGCAACAGTTGACGGGTTCAATACCTAATCCCAAAAATATTATAAATCATAAATACAGACAGGTTCAATCTGTTCCCTAGAAGCCTGTCCCGGAATTCCATTAAATAAAGAAAACCAAAAATGCATAAACGTACGATCAATTACATGCCTTACAAATTTGAATCATACATAAGTTAAATACAAATGCGAATGTAGAGACTCGCTACTCAAAATTGACCGACTCAAAGACTTGACACGACTCCGCCTAGGTACAAACTCCATGCAAAATTTGCACACTAAAAAGATTGGGAAGGGAGAGGGTCAGTCTTACAACTCGACTGAGTGAGGGGCTACCCACACACACTACATATATATAGGAGCAGATCACATTTCAAGCACATGCATGGTTCATGAACACGGGGATAGTTTTTGCACACCAAAGTTTTGCCCGTGATACATATATATAGGGATTCAGATCAAAACAAAGCTTTCCAAATTCAAATAACTCAAATAAAAAAGAAACATATTAAATCTTACCAAATCATATCAATTCATATTGATTGAAATGGATCCAAATCATATTCAAGCTTAAGTATTCAAAAGATTCACATTTTATCTGACTTTAGAAATCTATCCCCGTTTCACAACCTTTAACAAATCAAACATACAGAACTCGGTGGGTACGAGTAGACAAATCTTATCCTGGGCTTCTCAAAAGAAACATACAAATCATGCGATTCAAATAGACAAATAGATTCAAAATCAAACCTCCTTCGCCGGTGATGGAAGGGTTGCGTGACCCTAACCATCTAGACATATGAGGGGAGCTCGTACACTCAAACTCTCAGGTTCCCATCACCCAACCAAACCTCCTAGTGGGCTCGGTTGGTTCTTAACAGATACAAATGGAGCGTGTGCATAGGGGTGATAACCGGTGACCCTGATGATCGTCCCGGGTCTCCCTTACCCACACCTCCTGGGCCCCAGATCAGATTCAGAAACAGAGGATTCATATTGAAACATACCTAACCCACTACGAATCAGAAATGAATCAAAAGATACTAAGATACATACCTTACCTTGCCACAATTATGCTTTACATACCTCTCCGTGTCAAATTCATAACAAATTCCATTACTCGTATCTCTCGGCTCATAAGAGGCACACAGTTTAAAGCATAGTTGGGCGATACCAAATATAATGAATCAGATTGAACCCAAAACAAAGCATACATAAGCTATAGTTCGCATACAATGCCAACGGGCATATATCTTAGGGTTTAATTACCTTACACCAACGAAGCCAAGAACCAAACATGTGATTCACCCCCGGAATCAAAACGGACCACGGAACACCACCTCAGGTGCACCTGAACAAACTGAAGACAAAACTCAAGGCTTAGACTCAAAATGAACCACATTAATACACGACGTATGCATGAACGCTTTAAGAGATGCAGACACTTAGGCAAAGCTCATATGCAAATAAATTATATGCAATTCAGTACATTGCATAGCCTATCATATTCATTTATAATCATATACACATTCATGTGCACAATTAATGTATATCATAAAATGGAGATACATAACAAAGTGCATATGTGCTTCGTACCAACAATTCACATAACTTAAGCAACATATAATGCATATAAGAACAAGTACATACTCATAAACATGATAAAACAAGTTAGGATCAAGTTTGGAGTTGGGAAGATACAAAAAAAATGGAATAAAAATACAAAAAGGGCTTCCAAGTGAAAACGGGCAAAAGCTGACAGTTTTCTGAAACGAACAAGCTGTAGAAAAACTGTTATAACTTGAGTTTGAGGAATGAGAATTGTGTTTTGTTTCTTGGAAATTAAAATATACACATAGATCTTTCAAATGGTATGCTGCTCAAATCGGGGTTCAAAGCGAGGAGGAAATGGCGTAAGCTCGAAGTTGGGTGAAAGCAGATTTTCGGTGAAATGGCGACACCAAAAAGGAATGGTTATAATTCACAAACCACAATCAATTTTAAGGTGATTCCAAATGGAGAATTTTCTAGACTCAAATAGGTTTATATGTTAAATTTTCAAGCCAATCCGAGTTCAAATGAAGGGTCTACGAAGCAAAAAAAAAACGCAAACAGAAAATAGGGGAGGATCCACGGCCGAAATTTTTTTTCCTTCACAAAATTTCACGCCCGTGGGAGGGCCTAAACAAGTCTCGGACGAAGTTTTTGAAGCAAGTCCACGGCTGTGGATAAAAATCCATGCCCATGGATCCTTCTCCAGCAACAAGGACGTAGAAAAAGTTGCGGGTTCGAAGAGAACAACTCAAAAATCATCACAACTCCTAGAATACTCAACCAAATCACTTCAAATTCGAAATATAAGTTCACATATACATAATCTACCACATATCTCAAACTCAAGGCATGAAATCAAGCATTATACAAGCTGCCATTAAAGCTCATATGTAGCATCCCGGAGCGCAAGGCGCCACATCCCCCGCACCGTAGCCCGGCACGTGCGACGAAATAGAAACCCCGCACACGCACCAAGCCACGGCGAACGGCTGACAAACAAAAATCCCTAGGCTAGGCGGTCTAGACCCTTGAACAGAGTGCGCAAGAAGAAATTATAACAAACGCGGA
>JBBMKE010425344.1:0-10663 GCA_037834125.1 Lippia alba | reverse complement strand
AAGCCTTTGTGGTACTAGTGTGACACAGAAGTCATGGTAACTCCCCTAAAGTTTTAGTAGTTATATTTGCACCCACTGAGACGGAGCTTCATTTACCTAAACCACCGCCGGAAGATTTCCCTACATTTTCTCCGGCTGGCCTCTATCTCAAGACCAATTTCTATCTATCTATCTATTATCAAAACCCCAGTTGGGGTTTGATCAGAAAAGTAGGCGGCAGCACGGAAATGGTCGTAAGATGGTAAGTTACTGGGAGGGCAGGGGTGGTGTCTGTAATTACTCAAGATTCAAGTTTCTATATTTTCTTCATATTCAGGGAATTTAAGGATAATCATCCCAAGCTATAAAAGGAAAGAAAAAATATATAATACTCACAATTCTATCAATCAAACCATCCATGATTAGCTAACTCTTGAAGCAGCTGCCACTCCGAGTTCCTCCTACTCCGCCACCTTATCTACTTTTCTGTCAGAAAAACCAAAGGAAATCAAACTTCTCTGTTTATGGCTACTAATAACGTAACTTATGTCTTTTTATTAATTATTGCGGTTAAGATATCCATCTATTCCTTATCGGTCAGTGGCACATTTCAAAATCTAATAATTAAATTACTTTCGATGCTCAATTATTGGTGTCGAAACCCTAAAAAATAAGTCGTAACTCCTAATTACCAAATAATACAACTTGCGCAAAGTGGTAGATGACTTCGTCTTCATCCTTAGCTTCTAATAGGATCCAACAGAATCCAGGAAACTGAAACATACTTCCTTTAATGTGTCCGTATGCCAAATTCATCCATGTCATTTTAGGAAAATATAGTCATGCTGATGATCGAGAGTACTTACAAAAACATACATAATCAATAGATATCTACAAACTTTTAAAATACTATTTATGTGTGTATTTATATCCATCTATTACATGAAATTAAATACGTCGTGTGATCATGCTAATTAACTATAATTTATAAAATAAACAACGTTAGTGCGCGAAGTTGACATGAATTGAATATGAACGTTGGTCGATAATTGTTGGTTCAAGTAGTTAAAGAATCTTTAACCTGTAATAATTTTGACCAAGATTTTTTGCTATGCTATGTCTGTGACAATTAACAAGTGGAAGTGTGTGGATCACGTGGTATATACACATCATTAAGTACTAATCATCCATTATGATTATTATCATTGATTTTTTCTTGTAGTGTGCACCAAACGCTAATAATTAATGTGATTGATTTCTTGCGTTTTCAGAATATATTTGAAGCGAACACCAATTACCAAATATAGAGTCTCAAAATCCATGTTGTCCCCTAATGACCTCTCCACTATGTTGACACGTACAAAGTTTTGCCTCATAAAAACCAAACAGCTTTTTTCTGTGGAAAGTTTAATTTGTTCATCAAATATAAAACTTTTGTCGTTTAGTAATTTAATTATTTCGTCAAATCTATTGTTTCATGTTTCTATTTTTTTTTTATCACTATAATTAATGGTAAGTTTTTTTTATTTAGAAAAAAAAGAAAAGAAGTACACTATATCCTCCATTTTATACTTGGGTAATCCATTCAATTATTTGACATGTAAAATGTGGAACAGAATATTTGATCCAATAAAATAAATATACAAAATAGCGCAAAATCTGTGCATATGGATTTATCTGATTTGTATAAAACTTATTCTTTTTCCTATTTATAAATATATGGAGTACAAATGGCCGGGAGTACTGGCACATGCTCCAGCTGTGTGGTTTTGAAATAAAGATGGTGTTAACCAATGAAGCATTTGTATTAATTAAATTAATATTTTTTTGTGTAACTAATTAATTAACCTTGATGGTAGCAATAGGACTATTAATTAAGAAATTGTCTGTGCTTTCTTGCATCATAGCCTATACATGGCAGTCAAAAAGATTTGATGAATTGGGTTTAGTGAACTGAGACCAACACGTACGTTGATATGGATATAATACTTAATTTAAAGAATGGGAAAATATCTTGTTTAGCAAAGATTACTATATTCTCATATTTAGTGTAACGCAGAATTGAGCTATAAATGATGGAAACTTATGTAAGCATTTCAAGAAAAAATTCTAGCTCTTTTAATATATAATATTTACCCATACTTATAATAATTGTCACTTTCGACCCAAAACGTTCTAAGACTAATTCATCTTTCTTCAAGATTTTATCATAGTAAATGAGAGTTTTGGATAAGCTAATTAAGAGAGATCATACCAAATTAAAATTTGATTACCATATTTGGAGTGCCATATTTATAAATTTATTGGGAGGTTTTAGTTATGCACGTTACCGTCTCTTATTCCCACCAAACAAAACATTACCGTCTCTTATCATGATTAATGATATTTTATTCAATTTATTATGATTTTATCAGATTTTTTTTCATGTCTTACTTAGTGTTTCTTATGCAACACTCCTTCAAAAAAAATTATCTCCACGTTTCCACATCAGCTCGTCACCTCTGCAAGCAGGGGCAGAGCCACCTTAGGTCAAGGGGGGGCTTCCGTCCCACCCCCACCCTCTATCCACCAATCCCCTTAAAATTAATTTTCAAAGTACAAATTTATATTATTGAAAATAAATTAATTAACACTTTTTAATATTATAAAACTTACTAGCTATTATATATAATAAATGTTATATGTATATTTTATATTAGATATAATTCCAGTTTCGTTTGAATATGAAAATAATTAAAAGTATGAACTGTTTGTTATGATGCGCTGAACACTTTATTAGAAAAAAATTAATTATATTGTGTTTTTATGCAGGAAAAATTAGTATAATGTATCATATAATATTAAAGAGATAAAAGATATCATATCACATAGGTAATTCTAATTAAAATCTAACTCCATCAAATTAATATTACAAAAAATTCTTATTTTCAATACGTATTATTTTAATAAAATATTGTGAATTTAAATTTTAATTTTGAATATAAAACATTTAATTGTTGTTTCTATTCAACTGTCTATATTTTGGCTTACCTATAATTTACCGAAAATATTAATTACTACACTCGATGAGAAAAAAATTATGGGAGCAAATTGAACAAAAATTATCGAAAATAGTTATAATCTATGAGTTGTAGTGTCATTAATCAATTTCAAATTGTTATTATTATTTTTGTGATATATCGAGACCTAGGATTTTTTAGCCCCGACTGATACGAAATCGTGGATCTGCCCCTGGATAGAAAAGATGGCAAAAAATTATATAAAAAAAGATAATTTCATTTTCAATTTGAATTGATTACTCCGTGCATAGCACGGGACATATACTAGTATATATATATATATATATGGGCGTCGGTGTGTGCACGCACGCGTGCATGTTCATCTTTCCTTGTTGTTCGCAGCGGTTGGCAGAAACCCGGGCTTGGAGAAGCCAGGAGCCTTCCGGAGAGACAGAAGGTAATTAACTTTTCCTTTTTCGCTAGCTTTGATTTTCAAGGTTTAACCAATCATAAATCATAATTGTTGGTGTTTTTATTATTGGACTTCTTGATAGCATAATGATGGAATGTCAAACCTACCAAAATCACGATCTCACCAATTAAGGAAAAGACCAAAAATATTTTCTACAAGGGAAGAGTTATTTTCAGCAAGATATCAAGAATTGTTGTAGCTAATTTGGTCAATCAAATCACAATACATGAGGAAAGGATTGTGCAGATCATTGGACCTTCTAAGAATGGTAACATTCCATCAAAAGCGGAGTTCCAGCCAAAAGTCATGCACATAGAAAGGAGAAATCACGTCAATGAGGCGTCCACTCAAGAATAGTGTATTCTTAGGCGTTTGGGACTTGACTGTGGTATTGTTGGTATCAGACTTTCGTGTGGAACTTCACCATGGTACTTGATGTTTCTAGCCCAAAACACTTAAGATTAATTTCACTTTTCTCAAGATCTTACCTAAATAAGTCAGGGTTTCGGAGAGATTAATCAAGAGATCAGATCAAAATCTTGGTTCGTGATATCTCAAGGTCTCTTTTCTAATAATTTGAGACTTAGAGTTTTACTTATTCATGATATCTCTTCACATCATAATTGGAGATCTACTATCGGAGTTGTTACCCTGGAGATCTACTATCGGAGTTGTTACACTTTATCTTTCTAGTTCTCCTTATCCTCTCCACTTCCTATGATCTTATCTTTTCACCGTAGCTAGTGTAGTTGTTCGGGCTTCCGGCTTTATCACGTGTTGAACTGAACCTTGGGTTAGGTAGGTATGACCCAACAATATTGGTACCTGTTGTTTCAGTTGTTGGTTTTTGTGATGATAAGGCAGTCGTCCTTTGATACTTCGGCGTGTTGCTAGGTTTGGTGTATTGTGAGAAAGGTTTTCTCGGCCTCTCGGGTATCAGCGTGTGCTGATATGTGTAGTTTATGTGAGTTTGTAAGATAGGTTTGTGTAGCTTATCTATGCTACGGTGGATTGTATTGTTAGTGTAGGTACATTACACTCTCGCCAAATCTGTATAAATCGCTAGCTCATTTTATTTTTAATACTTATTTCATTTTATCTTATTTTTTGTACATTGATATTTTGCTTTATTAAATATCATAAATCGTTTGAAGTACTAGTCCCTCATCGGTGCAATAACAAAATGGAACTATGAGTGTCTACTTCTATACGATTATGCGACAAAATTAAATTTTGTTTTGCATCTTTTTAGAAATAAGCTGTGTAATGGTATGGATTGTCACGGCAAATGTGTGGTTGTTAATTTTTTAATTTTTTTCCATTTTTCGCTATAATTTGATCTAATACTATATGAGAAAATTGCAATTTTGGTATACCAACTCATTCCATTTAGCAATTTTTGTATATTTTATTTTTCAATGAAAAAACTAACGCATAATTCTAAAATTTCACAATTTCATGCAGTATTTGACCCGAATAGATATGACACGCCGGAAAACCCACTCGGATTTCCACGTGTTCGTTGGAGAATTTGCCTTGAAGCAGGTTATGAGAGCTTTGAATGGGTTTGTCGGCAGGTCATATCCATTGGAGTAAATACCGCATCATGAAATTGCGAACTTTTATAGTTATGGACTATTTTTTTCATTGAAAATTTTTTTGTACCAAAAATTACAAATTAGAGTGAGTTGGTATACAAAATTGCAATTCGCTCGGTAGCAGACCCTCCCGTCCCATCTTTGTTTTCAGGTTTTTTCCCGGCTGTTGTTTAGATTATAGTTTTAATTTTGTTCATTCTCCCTCCATTTGCTGAATGTTATGCTGTGTTCTAATTAGAGGATTCCAAAAAGCAATTTTAACTTTTTCTTTAATTTTTATTTGTAGTAGAGCTACCATATCTTCTGAAAACATTGAATGTAAGGCGTTTGATTCAGGTAAACGGAGCGGAACTGCGAGTTTGTAAGATCAAATACAGCAATTTGAGTGAAGGGTTTGGAATTTCTTTCATCCAATGTGTTAGAATTATTTTCACCTTTGTTTAATTTTATTAATCAATGGAGATAAGTTTGATGTGTTCGTGTCACATTTTTGTAGCTAACTATAAATAACTATGCATTAGGTAGTACTGGGAGCATAAATGGATCATAAATAAAGTGGAAATCCGAATTTGTTTGGAACATTCGTTGTCCGAATCCATATCAATCATCCGACGAATAATAAAAATATTAATCGTATGAGAATCAGACAAATATTTCCGCATATTGGATTATTTATATTCGTGAAGATATCCGATTAGTGAAATGTGAAAATCTGTTTGCTTGTTTTATGTACATTTTTTTATTCATCAGGTCATAAGCCTGATGAACCAATCCACGGATCACGGATAAATATGATAGCGGATATATCTAGCAGATGTGTAAACAGATCGGATGTGTAGTTACCATATTATTATTATTTAAAATTCGAATGTTTATAATCGAATATAGATAATATCACTTTTGAACGGATATGGAACATAGACAGACTGATTTACAAGTTTATGAAATGGATTTAACAAATTGGAGTTACAAGCAGATTAAGAATATGGGTGATAGAGCCATTTTTGTTGGCGACAACACTTCGATATCCTTGGATCATGCCTAGCTCTCAATTTCTGAGAGTTAAAAGTCCAATCATATATATTATACGGATAATCGTCATGGAAAAATGCTGATACAAAGGAAGGATGTGGAAAAAAGATATGGGTTATTACAATATATATAAAATGGACAAACTATGCCATTAAAAGTTGAAGAATCATTAAATTGAATTAATCCACCCTTCTGGTTCATACTCTCTTTGTGAGCATCGCCGTTATTGTCACCCTTCTGGTTCATTCCCATAAATTAATTGACTTAACGCTAAACTTATGGGAACAGACTTAACAGTAGAATATGTGTTAGACAAGAGGGGGTGAATTGTCCCTTTTTCGCCCAAATCCTTTAAGTATAAAATCCCCTAAGGATCAAATAAATCACCAATACTGGAAGCAGTGATTAAACTGATTCCAACCAAGAATAGATCTGTTAAGATCACCAAATAGCAAATCCATCCAGATTTGTATCCTTCAAACCTGATACAAATATCAGTAGCGTAACTGGAACAAATATGCGTCAAGTACCAGTCAAGAACATAATAAGCACAAGAAAAAGAACACAAGATATTTATAGAGGTTGGCTCACTACAACTGTGAAAACACAAGTTGGGCAAGTTAGTCATCTACCTAAGTTTGTTAAGCTTAGGATTTTAAATGGATTTCCAATAAGATCAGGATCAGGCGAAGCCTATGTAACAAAGACTGGCTTCAAAGCAAGATCCAAGTATGGAACCTATGTAACAAAGACTATGGTTTCATCAGGCCAGCAAGCTGAAAGCAAGAAGAGAACCTATGTAACAAAGACTATGGTTCTTTCAGGCCAGTAAGGCTGAAAGCAAGGCTGGAACCTATGTAACAAAGACTATGGTTCTGCCAGGCCAGTAACAAGAAGGTAGTTCCTATGTAACAAAGACTATGGAACCAATCCCTTCTGGTACCCAAGGTCACTTAAAGTTTGTATCTTTATTCCCTTTCTAAAGGTTTAACTCCAAAAGAGCCGTTGGTTCAAATCTTGAATTTTAAATCTTCACACTTCCTCAGACTTTTGCTACTGGTCAAAAAAAAGTTGTTAGATAAAAGATCCGTTTGAGCTTTTACCTCTGAATGAGCTTTGTGCAATTATCATTTGCTAACATCATTTGTGACTATTGATCCATTCAGGGGATGTTGACTTTTGGATTCAAAGTTTGACTTTGAACTGCTTCACGCCAGCGGCCTTTTCTTGTACCAGCTGAACTCTTTTCTTTAGATACACATTTCTCTTTATCCTTTGACACTCTTGGGGCATCCTTTTTCTCTTGTCAACTTGAACATCTTCTTTATCTTTGCTTTGAAGACATAACTCAGATTTTTGTTGACTCTTCCTTTCTTTAAGATGATGGACCAATTGTGAAGCTGGTTGTTCTTGGTACTAAGTGGATTGCTTCTATTGATCATCATTTCCTTTGACTTGTCTTGATTTGTGGATATACTTAATCTCTTATTATTTCGAGCTTCTTCTCCTCCTCCATTCTTTAAGATACTTTCGGCTTCCTTTTGGATTTGAGATATGAGCTGAAGGTTTTGATCAGTTGTCTTGGTACCGGAAGGTACCAGAGATGAGCTGCTTCCATTGATCAATCCTTATTTTGAACTGATCTCGTGTGACTTCTTCTTTTGGCTTTGTCTTGAGCTTTCTTTCAAGTTCTTTAACTACAAACCAGGTTGTCAGTGATATTTTCAAATCTGCAAACAGAGCAATGGACAACAAAGACATTTAAGGAAGATCACAACTTTATTAATCATCAAAATTAAAACAAAGCAATTTAAACAATATTGTTGTAAAAACATTTCCAGTCATTCTTAGCTATCAGAATAGAATATTCTTACAAGTTTTACGATTCACTCTTACACACACGAATTAGTACTTCAGTTTTTAGACAAGAGGTCCATGATGTAATAAATTCCTATATTCAAAGGTTTTCTTTTCTTTCTATATAATGTTCCATTAGGATCTTAATAAAGTGATCTTTGTCTTTCTTATTTTTCTAAATGAAGTCCAACACAATGTAGATTCTTACACGAATAGATTCTTACGTAAGACATTTGTTTTTCCTGTTACACGAATAGATTCATAGGGCAGACAATTCTTACAGTTTTTTATTTTTGAAATAAAGTCTCATTGAGAATACTCTATTAAGGTGTTCTCAACCCTTACACATATGGATTAGTACTTTAGTTTGTAGTCCAGATGTCTAAGATGTAACAATATCATATAGGGATAATTACACTTCACACCATATTAGATGGGGTAATTACAAGTGATATACCACAATTAGATTTAATTACAAATACCACCTATCTTGAAATTTTTAATTACACATAACACGCAAAAACTTAGGGTTTCATTAAAAATATGGTGATATCAGCAAAAAATTTAATAAAGTTCCGAAAATATCTTCTTTGATCAAAGTCAATATTTTTATCCCTATTTTACCCTTGTGGTTGATAATTTTTTAGATCAAAAGTTAATGCAGATTTTGTGCCAAAAGGGGTTCTCCTATGAGCAACTTCAAATTTTGTCGTCTTAAATTACAATGTAACAAAAGATATCTTAATCAAAATAAGTTCAATCATGAACAAACGCAGCCTTCTTCAATTGGATTTCAAGAAATCATGCCAAACTACCAAAATTAAAACCCGAAAGAATTTTCAATTGCCCAAAGGTCAAATAAACAAATGCACGGGGCTAAGTTTCAAAATGCATAAAATGCACGGGACAGGTTTCTTGAAACTCAACAACCAACAATAAAAACACCCAAAAACACCAAAATTCTTTCAAATAGCATAACATCAGACCAAAAAATAACTCCAAAGAACAGATAAAGCCAAAGGAAAAAAAGCCCCAATTTTTTACTCAAAATCGTTCGTTAGTCAGAGTACCGCACCGGAACAGAGGGGGTTTCATTAGAACAATAGTAACACAAATAAGCAAAGAGCAAACATTTTTTGGCGAAGAATTTCGAAGATGATGAACAAGGTACATTTCATGGCCAAAAAAACCGTCCAATCACTTCAGTGCTGCCCTAAAAATGACGAAATCGACCGTGTATTGTGGTTCGGGGGCTAATACGCGAAGACTTTCAGCAACAAGTCTCTAGGAATCACGCTCAAAGTTCACTTTCTGGCTTGGAATCGCATATGAAGTAGTACACAACTCTCTTTTTCTCTGAAACAAATGGCGTGAGTTTGCTTGGAATGTGGGAGGACGTATTTGTTTAAATTGTTCATTAATGTGCGAAGGGTACAAATGGAATATTTAAATTTAATTTTTTTTGTAATTTTTTTTGATATTATTTAACGGCAAAAGTAGGTTTATAAAGGGAAATTTACTATATTTTTAAAGAAACCCTAAGTTTTTGGGTGTTAAATGTAAATAAAAATTTCCAAGTAGGTGGTATCCGTAATTAAATTTAATTATGGTACACCATTTGTAATTATCCCATCTAATATAGGTGTGAAGTGTAATTATCCCTATCTTATATTCAAAACTTTTCTTTTTCTTTTAAATAAAGCCCCATTAAGATATTAATAAAGTGACCTCTCCGTCTTTTTTAAACTAGCCATCGCCGCACGCCGTCCCTACGTGCATAAAAAAAATTGATGCAATTTGTATTTTACTTAAAAAATTAAAATAAATAAATTTTAATCTCTATTTATATGATGGATACATACCCGACAAAATCTACATGGAAGAAAATAAAAAAAGAAAATCAATAATATCTCTAATTACCATTAAAATCGAATAAGATTTGAATCCCAAGCAAAAGCTTCCTTTTATCATGTGAAACTTCTCTTTGTTGTTATGTGAAGATCGCAGGATGAACATGTACTTTGAAATATGATGATAACAAAGACAAAAATTAGTATTTTTTGGATAATGACAAAAAAAAGAATTTTTAAATCATGAAAATCTTAGAATTTTCAAAATAGAAGAAAGCAGAATATGAACCAGAAAATTTTGAGTCGTAATTAATTCAAACAAATTTACAATAATTCCTCTAATAACATAGAAAAACTTATAAATTGTATTACTAAAGAATTTACTGTTCATATTGATTTGGATAACAAAATTTACCAATATTCTAAGTATCCAAAATTCACGAAAAACTATCTTTTAGTAATAGTAAAATACAAATTAAATTAATATAATACAAAAAAAAAAGAAAGCGATTGAGTTCTATAAAATCAATTACCATTAAGGTCAAACCAGGTTGAATTCCCAGTGATTCTCTTCGGCAACATGTGATGTATCTGAAAATTGGAGAACAGGAAAATAAAAGAAAAGTAATTAGTCGGAGGAAAAAAAATTCCATTTAAAAATATGATAATTACAAAGAGAAAATTGATGTTTGCTGAAATAGGGATAATGATAAAGAGAGGTTTTTTATCGTGATTTTTTTAGGTTTTTTTTTTTTTGCTTGAGATTTTTACATAGTGAGATCGTGGATTTCTTTCTTTACTTGAGATTTTTACATCGTGAGATCGTGGGTTAAGTTGAATTATAAAGGTGTTAAATTTCAATTTAGTCCTCAAAAT
>JBBMKE010425334.1:0-10664 GCA_037834125.1 Lippia alba | reverse complement strand
CCAAACTATAGAATATATATATTATAGCCAATCAGAAGCTTACGTGCATGTGACCACTATCGATAAAAATAAAGTAAAATGTCAAACTTGTCGCAAATATATAATTTTTTTTTTGAAACAAGTACCCTCCCAGAGGAGGGCAGCACTCAAAGGGCACAACAGTCATCAAGAATCAAATCGACAATAAAAGGTGGAACAATCGAGCCACCTTCGCAGGCCGGAACCGCATTACGAGCTAACGCATGAGCCAAAACATTGGTCACTCGACGCACAAATAGGAAACTAAAACTAGAGAAAGAGGAAGCAAGAAATCTAATATCATCAACAATATTACCAAGCTCAGAACAATCTTCAATTTGAGAGGAGATTTTGTTGACAAGGTTCAAGCAGTCACTCTCCACAACAATATCCTCCCAGCCATGGGTCCCGGCAAAATCAAGGGCCTGCAAAACAGTCATGGCTTCGACAGCTTCGGGTTCCAGTGAACTTGCAAAACGATCGCACCTCCAAGCCAAACAACCACCCGAATGATCACTAGCCACCAAACCAACACCGGCCTCACCATTGTTCACAAAAAACACACCATCCACGTTAATTTTTACAAGTCCAGGGCCCAGGGGTTTCTAAGAATCCTGCCGAGCTGGGGTATCAAAGACAGTTGCTGAGTTTCGGTCCAGCAGCGCAGGAGTTGTGTTCAACGTAAGAGCAAAATCAATAAGTTCATCCGGGCGCATACAACAACCTTCAGTTCTTATCTTGTTACGGAACCACCACAAACTCCACAAAATGAGAGCAAATCTCGCACAAAGAACCACATCCAAAGCAGCGAAAACTCTCTTGATCAACTTGTGGACTCCCCCTTCAAAAACAGCCACGAAAGTCCAAGGGAGGAGCGAGATCGCCCAAACTTGTCGGGCGAACGGGCAAGAGAACAAGGAATGTTTTATATCTTCATCAGGAGCCAAACAAACGGGACAAACATTGTCAACAAAACATTTGCGAGAGATAAGCTTCGAAGAAGTCGGGAGAATATCATGACAAACTCGCCAAAGAAAAATACAAACTTTCGGTGCCACTTGCAGCTTCCAAATCCTATTCCACAAGGTACTGGAATTCAAGTGAGAAGAGGAGGCGCGGTGAACCCCATCCAAGGCAACAACCACCTGATGTGCGCTCCGAACTGAAAATTGTCCATTCTTTTCGAAATGCTAAATCAGCTTATCCTCGCGGCCACCTCGTCCCAAAGGAATGCTCCGAATAATAGCAGCATCAACAGGAAAAAAAGAATCATCAATCAAGCTCCAATTCCACCCAAGACCATTAGGAAGGATAAGTTGGTCAACCTTGGTAAGTGTCGGGTCACGCGGTTGACGGATGAGGGGCCGGAAAGAGCAAGGTCTCGGCAACCATCTATCACGCCAAATATCCACCGACGAGCCTGAGCTAATACGCCACCGAGAACCCGCCTCTAGGAGAGGTCTAGAGGCTAAAATACTCCTCCAAGTAAAGGACGGAGAACGCCCCAGGCTCGCACCAAAGAAATCAGTTTGTGGAAAGTATCTTACTTTAAACACTCTGCTCAAAAGGTAATCCGGAAAGGAAATAATTCTCCAGGATTGCTTAGCAAGGAGAGCAAGGTTAAAAGCTTTAAAGTTCCTGAAGCCCAAGCCGCCACTCTGTTTTTTCGAGCAAAGCTTATCCCAAGAGAGCCAGTGAATGTGGTTTCTCTCCTTATTGTTCCACCAAAAATTAGCCGAGAGAGAGTCTAATTCCTTCACAAAAGAGTCAGGCAGTTTGAAGCAACCCATGGAATACGTAGGAATAGCTTGGACCACAGCTTTAATGAGGACCTCTTTGCCGGCCGAAGAAAGATTTTTCTCAGAAAAGCCACAAACTTTCTTCCTGATACGGTCACGAAGAGAAGCAAACAAGATCTTCTTAGATTTCCCCACCACCGAGGGAAGACCCAGATAAAGATCGAATTTCTCAACCCTTTGGATACCCAGCCTGTTAGCCAAATCAATTCCCATATTAGGCGGGACATTACGACTGAAAACAACAGAAGACTTCTGAAAATTTACAACTTGACCGGAGGTCCGAGAATACAGATCATGAACCCTAGAAATCCCTTCAAAAGCACGAGCATCAACTCTCCCGCAAACAAGAGTATCATCTGCAAAAAGCAAGTGGGAAATCCTAGGTGCATTCCGACAAACTGCAATTCCTTGGATGCACCCGTTGTTCTCCAAATCCTGTAAAGCAAGGGAAAAAACCTCTGCACAAAATAGAAAAAGGTAAGGTGAAAGAGGATCACCCTGAGGATGCCTCTTCCCGGGGAAAGTGAGCCAAAAGGAGAACCATCGAGGACAAAAGAGAAAGAAACAGAAGATATGCAAGTGTGAATGAGTTGAATCAAGCGTAAAGGAAAGCCAAACCTCTCAAGTGTCCGGGTCAGGAACCGCCACGCAATCCGATCATACACTTTGCTCATATCAAGTTTCAGAGCAAAAAAACCCTCTTTCCCCCTGTTCTTCTTTTTCAGGAAATGATTAACTTCAAAATCTAGGAGAACATTATCAGTGATAAGACGTTTGGGAATAAAAGCCGACTGAGACACAGAAATAATATCATTGAGAATGGGTTTAATACGGTTAGCCAAACATTTTGAAGCAATTTTGTAAATCAAGTTGCAAAGACTAATAGGTCTGAAATGGGTGATGAGATCTAGTTTGTGGCACTTAGGTATCAAAACAATGTGAGTGTAATTAAGTTTCTTGGAAAAAATCCCTTTGTTGAGAAAATTCAGCACACAAGCAGTAACATTGTCTCCCACCACATGTCAAAACTTTTGAAAAAAGAAAGGTGGCAAGCCATCAGGGCCAGGAGATTTAAGAGGAAACATATCTTTTAAGGCACGTTTTACCTCATCGGGGTTAAAGGAACCACCCAGCATGTCTCTAATACGTTCCTCAACTTTGGGTTGGACCAACCGAATAATCTCATCCAAATCAGAGTCTGAACAGTTGGAAGGTGTGAATAACTTGCCGAAGTATCTCTCAATAATGCCCTGAATATCTTCCCGAGAGGAGCAAATGTGGCCCGCTTCATCCCTTAGTCCATCAATCATGTTATTTTTAGCACGTTGGGAAGCTTTGTTGTGAAAAAACTTTGTGTTTCTATCTTCTTCTTTGAGACAGTGGGCCCTCGAGCGTTGTTTCCACATAATCTCTACTTGTTTAGCTAATTCCTCCACACGACTTCGGAGTGTCTTCTCCTGGACTTTGGAATCGATGGTGATAGGGCCAGACCGGAGCGTCTCAATGATGGCCTCAAGATTTTTAATCTCCTGCTCAACAGAAAAGTTTTGGTTTTTGCGCCAGTTCAGGAATCCCACTTTGCACAGCTCAGAATTCTCCAGGGTAGTAAAAATAGCAGAGTCACCCGAGTCCTCATTCCAAGCGTCTCTAATAATCTTCTCACAATCCTCGGAGCGGGCCCACATAGCTTCGAAACGGAATGGCTTATGTTTGGGCCTGATTAAGTGAGCTTTTCTGGAAGTCTCGATCAGGAAAGGGTAATGGTCAGAAACAGAATTGTGGATATGAGAAACCTGATACGAGGGGAACATCGTGGACCAAGCATGAGAGGCAGTAGCCCTATCCAATCTTTCTCTGACAGTAAAGGGATTAGGTTGATTATTGGACCAAGTAAAGCGTTGACCCTCAAAGTCGAGATCATTTAAACCTGTGAAATCAAGGACCTGATGAAACGCTACCATCAAACCAGGGGCCCTGAGAGCTCCACCCTCTTTTTCCCCCATTATTGAGAATCTCATTGAAGTCACCACAAACAAGCCAGGGATAATTAGAAATTTTACTAAGTTGTTCCAACAGCTTCCAGGACCGCCACCTAAATTATTTATCCGGTTCACCATAGAAACCCGTCATCCTCCAAATTGGTTCACTCCAATGCAGCCTACCAGAACATCAATATGATTTTTTGAAAAAGATTGGAGGCTAACACAGACATCTTTTCTCCAGAAAAGGGCTAGACCACCGCCTTTACCAACACAATCAACTCCCACACCGAACCAATCCAACATATCTTTAATCTGTTCTATTTTTCTTGTCCGACAACGAGTTTCACAAACGAACAAAATTGAGGGGTTGAAATCCCTGACGAGGGATTTAATCGTTTGAACTTTCTAGGGACCGCCCAAGCCCCGGGAGTTCCAAGATAAGAGATTCATGGCGTCTGACGGGCCTGTCCAGCAACACCCGCCAATGTAGAGCAACCATCCTTCGAGGGTGAGGAAATTCCAGAATGGGAAATGTTAGCCCACTTAGGATGTGGGAGAAGAGGAGTTTCAGGAGGAGGAGAGAACTGGCGTTTGGGGGCTGAAGGAGGAGGTGGGGGATTGAGGATCACTGAAGATTTCTTAGTGGTGAATTGTCGCACATATATAATAGGCCTCAATATATATTATCCTTCTCCATAATTAATTAAAGATAAGTGGTCCAATTGGCAACCATAAGCTGTTATCATGTTCAATGTTCCTTTTTCCCAAGTATCCCACATCACATTTACATAAACTCATAAAGTCCCACTAACACGATTTTCCTTCCCCATTTGTAAAAATTCCAAATTGCTTAGTTACTCGAATCTTGAACAACATATATATTGTGTATTCGATTACAAAGTAAGTTCTTTAGGTCTCCCATATAATAATATGGTCCCTAAATCAATTTTTCAATAAAAACACATTCTTACTATATGGATGTTTTGGTAGTTAGGTAATTTTTATGGGGAATCATTTTTAAATCATCAATAAAATTAAGGTCCTTTTTAATGAGAGTCTCTCTAACTGAAATCGGCTAAAATCACCACTGTGCTAGCAGCTGTTAGATTGGCTTGTGACTTCAATAGGAAGATTGTACTCGGGACGATCGCATTAACATTATCCATCCGATTAACTCTACTCATATTGACAATCCTTTGGGATACTATGCTCATAGATCTACATTCTTTATGTCACATTGATTTTTATTTGTTTTGTTTTGCTCAGTGACAGACTAATTGTGTAACTTGCACATAAAAAATTATTACAATTTCGGCTAGTATAAGCTGTAACAGCATGCCAATTTAGGCCAAGTAAATAATCTCTACTTTTTTACTCAAAGAAAAACAGATGAAGGGACAACTTCTTATAATAACTAAATTGCCAGATAATTTACAACATCATGCCCACCCCAACCCCCCCCCTTAGAACAAAAACATCAAAGGGCCAAAAAAACAGAGTATACTAATGTCTCATACATACAACTATACAAGACAACATCCAACAAACAAAGAATCATCCCAAGAATCACCCCCCAGATGGCCTTACATAGCCAACAATCGTAAAATACGTCTGCGCCACCGTAAGCACCAGCAGGACGAAGGCCGCCAAGGCGGAGATAAACGACCACGGCGTGTTGAAATACGTATACTTGAAGCTCGCATAATGCACATGCCAATGGTTCCTATAATAGTTATTCACCTCATTAAACAATCCGGACAGGTAACACATATCAATATCGAACGAAACGTCTTTCCCGAGATTGTTGATGAACTTGGCAACCTCAGCATCCGTTCCAAAGTAATTCTCCACAATGTTCTTCTCGCATAGATACTCCACATCCTTCGCCGTGTTCACCAAACAATCCAAAAGCGTCGCGTAGGTAGTCATGTGTTTGGAGCAGTCCCGATGGCATTGCTCGTAGGCGACGCAGTTGAGAAGGAACGAGCTCATGAAATCGTCGATGGTGATGGTGGGCATCTGGATCACGCCGCGGTGGAACCTTATGATCAGAAAGCTCTCGTCTTTGGTGGGGCGGAGCTGGATTCCGGCGCGGCGGAGATTGGAGATGCTGTGGATCACGTGGGTGTTGGAGAAGGTGTTTTCCCGGGGCTCCGAGTAGGTTTCGGGGATGAAGCTCGATCGGAGGAAATCGAGTAAATGTTTCCCGGTTTGGTTCTGAAAGTGTTCGACGAATTGCTCCGAGCGTTGTAGCGCGTTGTTGAAGAATTTTAAGGTTAAGGTTGATAAATTTGGGCCGGATTCGTCACCGGGCATTCGTGTTAAATCGAACAAACATTGGAGGATGAAGAACGGTACCTGATTTTCCAACCGGATCAAATCCCTCAAGAAGAACGAATAAACCCAAGACAATGAAAGCAAGGGATCATCGGCTTCGAACGCCACCACGCCGCCGAACTTCCTGAACAATTCGATCACGAAGCAGCCATCGAGCACCAACATTTCTATAAATTCGTCTGTCGAAAAATTGATCGTGGCGGAGTAGCACTCCCTGGCTCGATCCTCGAGTGGCTGAACGGCTTCGAGGAAGTTCTCGAGCTTCAATCCTTTGGCCTGCATTCGTTTGAGCAGAGTGCCCAAGAAGCGCCATTTGTGCTCCTCGATCATTTTCAGTTTAGGGTCGCCGTGGTGGTAGGGGCCGATGGAGACGATGTGGGGCTGGTAGCTGCGGCCGTTGATGTCGATCAGGCTCTGAGGGACTCGGAAGATGCAGCAGGAGCTACGGCCCGCGGAGCAGCTGAGAATCCGCGGGGTATCCGCGATCTTCTGCTGCATCCATGTGAGTCTGTCCTGGTTGACTTGCCAGATTTTGATGGCAACTTCGTCGGAATCTTTTGCTCCGACGGAGTTGTTGGTGCTCATCTCGAACTCTTGGTCACAATCATATATGTCTTTTGTTCAATATAGAAACAGGGGTGGGGTAGTAATGACAGAAGGCGTGGAAAAGAATATATTTTCTTGGAACTAATATTTTGGAGACGTTATTGGAAGAGTTGTAGTGTTTGTGATGTTTATTATCACGTATTTGGGTCTTCGTAGGATATAATATACGATGGCTTCAGAATCTGAATCGCTGTCGGGGCAAAAAGTCTGGCAGGGAGCCGCCTGGTTTTGATCAAAGGGGGTATTATTTTAGGTTATTATTTGAAAAGGATTGTTTATTGGAGTTGGATCTTCACCTAAAAGCGAAACTTGAATTTGGATCCTGCAATAATTTGATGAGAAAAAGTTAAGAATGTACACTATTTGGTCAGAATTATTCGGGTCTTTCTGAAATTTCGAGGTCTTGATTCTTGGGAGGCGGCTGCATGGTTTGTGGTGCCTTTTTTGTGATGGATTAGTTAGCAAATCCCAAACATTTGCTGAAGAGGATTAAAGGTAAATTTACAAATAATAACTTGACTAGAAGAAAAGTTTTAACCTTTATTAGATGGGAATTTGGTAGATTGGGTATTGAACAATTATTTAGTCAACACGTGATATAGTTTTTGACCATGTATGAATTATTAGATATATGGCAAGTGTAATTGTAATTTTCATGTGATTTGTCGATAATTCAATGTAATTAATCATACATCAATTTGATAGTACAAATATTTATTAGTAGTTAATTGCATTTGACTTAGCCAAACTCTAGTCAGTGTCGGTATAAACTAGCCCGGTCAACAGGTCGGATTCCGACCGGATTCAGGAGATTCTAAAACTGAGTCGAATTCTATAGGATTCGGATTCATTAATTTTGAATCCATACATAATCGGATCAAATCGAATCCGAAAAAAGATCCGACCCATTAGCCATAAAATCTATTTTTTAAAATAATAAATTTGATATAAAAAATAAATGTAATTATATAATATTTAATAAATAATTATTATTTAATGGATTATTTGATAGTTTGTTTATATTTATTTAGAATAGGTTAATTTAAACTTATTAATAAAAGAAAATTATACTTTTAGAACAAAAAATTTAAATTTTATTATTGTTTAAAGAGATAAATATGTGAATATTTTAATTTAAATCATTTTACTTAATAGTATGTACTAGTAAATAATTTATTTAATTAAATATTATATATAATATCAGATTCTTGCGGATCGGACTCTTTAAATTCAAAATCGCCCAGACAACGAATATTTATAATCGAATTTGATCCATCAAATATTTTAATAATGAATATGTTAAAATTCGAATCGGATTGGTATTAAAATCCTACCCATTAACAACCCTAGTATAAACATAACACAACTTAAGGTTAGAATCCAATTTTGTTACGTGGGCCGTGACCCAAATTTTTATTAGCTTGGGTATAAATTATAACGGCCCAACTTGTCAATAATGAGTTAGCAACATAACCGGCCATATAGGCCTCTTTCTTTGCTAATTTGAACATGGCATTTGTATAAGTAAAAAAATTAATTACACAAAATTAGAACTAAATTGGTTGGGGCCTTTTCATAGAAAAGATCCCTCCAAAAAGTGGCGTATGCTGCTTGAATTGCGGCGAACACACGGTATTCTTTAGTAAAAGGCGAGAGAATAGTTCGCTATGTGCTCACCGCGCAGCTGCGTGGCTAACAAAGGTAAACATCAGTTTCATTTATACATCCACTTCCCAGCCTGGATGTGTCTTTCTACCGATGTGGGATGCAAGCTTGTGCTATAACACTGCCCTGTTCTCTACAGTTTCTGGTATTTCCTGGCTCAAAAACGAACTATTCCCAGACCTTGAACAAAACATGACTATTCTCAACATTTAGTGGCTGTTTTGCAGTTCACTGTTCTCTTTCTCACCACTCAGTCTTTCTTCAATTACTACGTCTCTACATGTCGACAACCTAAGCGCTGAGCTATGCCCCGACAACCTAAGCAACACAAGAAGAGTACAAAAAAATAAGATGTTGAGCTACGTCTCCACAAGTCGACAACCTAAGCAACGCAAGACGAGTTCCGAGTACGTTAGGGTACACATTCAGAGAAGTTACCCAAGGGAAATCCGAGATACAAGAAACAAAATATAGAGATAAGTTACCCATCTGAAACGGTAGTATTATGTTGAAGCGTACTAGGCTAGGCGTGCCCATTTTGGGCTTTAAAACTTGGGATGGGCTGAACATTTTATGTTCCTTTTAGGATTAGTAAGCTTAGATCGAACCTATCTAATTTGAACAGTATGACGGTTGGCTGTGTTAATTGAGATTGGGACTTGTTACACATATTGAACATTGTATCATTTGTTGAACACCTGAAATTTTGGACTGTGAATTGGGTAGGGGCCGCGCGAACGCAGGCCCCCACTACCACAAATTATGACGTAGGCTCGACCACTTGGGCCGACCTTAGGCGGGCGCCCCTCCCAAGTGCAATGGAGGTCGCCAACCTAGGCCATGGGCCTTCTTGATCGCCCATTGACCCCGTCCAGGTAAGTATGGAGCTCATCTCTTTTTCTTCTTTTTATATAACACTACCAACCACCACCCACCCTCTATAATACCGATGTGGGATAGTTACATATCAGAAAATTAAACAATCAATCTTTGCTATTCTAAAATATGTCAAACATAGCAACTTAGATAGTAAAGTATCACTTTTTTCAAAAAATAAAAAGATAATAACGCATAACTAAAAAAATTAGACCCATCCTAGCTAAGAGAAAATAAATTAGATAATTGGGGTATGTTGAACCAAATATCCGATGAAAATATTAGATATACAATTTAATTGATAAAAAAATCTATTATTCGTTCACATATTAAGAATTGTAAAGTTTGTCTTTATATTTGGAGAGGATTGGAACAATACAATTGAATTCATATATATTCATTGTCATTAAATCGACGTTGATGATTAGGTGAGGTCCATTCATTTAATTCAACATCAAATAACAAGGAAGAAAAAATATCCAAAATTGTTACAAATTATCATGTTTGGGTTGTCTGTCTTTCTTTCTTTCTTTCTTTTTTAAGTGTTGGAAAAAAAATTAAGTTGGAAATTTTCGATAAGACCCTGAGTTATTAGCGAGGTCCTTCTCATATGTTAACCAACTGAAATCAATCATTCATACAGTGAGACTGAGACATTAACAAATGTAACAAAAGTACTCATGATTCTGATAGCAAAAAAAACAGTTCATATTGCACGTTGAACTTAACGAATTTTTTGTTGCCCATGTTTGGCGCCCAATCATCCGGGTAACAGTAAAAGTCATTAGCTTTTTTTTGCTTGCAATCAATGATCGATTCATGTCAATTGCATCTTCATGACTTTTAATCTCATTCGGCTGACATCTATCAATTTGTACATAATTGAGTCTCCCACAGAAAAAAAAAAATTACATAATTGAGCTTGTCAATTAAATAATATTTGCAATCTAGTTGGGATTGTTGGGATAAATGCCCTGAAAATCCAATTATATTGTAAATATTTTGGATTAATAAAACTGAATTTTCACAAGTTATGAGTATTTTACGCAATTAATAATTAATTACGTGTGATGGTGTTTTTATATGAAATGTGTTTCATAGGAAAAGACTTTAAATACCTAAAATCACGTGTCATTAAAGTTCTAGTCAGTAGATGAGAATATGTTCTTATCAAGACTATAATGTGTTATATAAGATGATTAGTCTTTCGTCATAGGGAAATAGAGTTTCCAATTATAACACATTGATGATTTTCAATGAGATTGGAAACATCGAACTGGACCACTGAGGTTATTCGTTTTATACTACTATCTAAAATAAACAAAAATCTCGGAAGCATTGGACTCTTAATCCTGACAGTGTTTCAACTTTAAGCATGTAG